>CM072239.1:37646709-37659209 GCA_036851935.1 Coregonus suidteri | reverse complement strand
ACTTAAACTCAATTAACATAAATTCAGGTCCTAAATTGACAGAATTCTGTCAATCACAACCTGTTAGAATGTGCCTGACTTGGTTAGCTTGAAATAATTTGTGGAAGACTTCAGGAGTATACAATGTGTGTTTGTACTGTATGGACGTGTAATCTGTGAGCCTCACCTCCCCAGGCGTTGTTGTTAGACGGTACAGTGTGTGTGGTCTGGATGGTAGGGTTGAAGGCGGGCTGGACGTTGAATAGGTCGCTGGTGAGGTTTGGCACGCTGGGGAGACAGAGGAGAAAGACGGTCAGCAGAGCAGACCCCTTCAGGCCACACACACAGACAGACAGAGAGCACGAGTTAGAGCAGAGAGGTCCAAACGCTTGGAACACTGCCATTCAGGTATCGACTCCATTTGAACTTGGCTCACATGTCCTATCCACTAATAACCCAACTAATACACTATGAAGTGATTTAGCTAGCTGCCATTTTTAATAAGATACATAGTGTAGTTATACAGAGAAAACAAACTCTGTGAAACATACCCATAGGTCTTAAACACAACGATTATCAGACAGTAAGTCTGCTTACTTATTTGTAACGGATCCAACAGATGAGTTGGAGAAGAGTTCTGTGGCCCCACTGCTGCTGTTGGCACTGCCCACTGACTGGGCGCTGGGAGAGACAGTGGGCGTCTGCATGTCAATCACCTTGGCTCCCTCATCCTGTGGGACAGACACACAGAAGTGAAATCTACATGTGAGAAAAGAGAGTACAACAGGATCTGGGTTTTTACATTTGTTTCCTTATTAGCCTACATAGGAGTACATTATGTGAAAGTTAGAACAATTTATAACTTAAGTGTTTATAATATGTAAATGTATAAGCGTTATAATAACTTATACTAATTTATATAAGTATTCATACAGTAATGCATTTACATTGTAATGGTCTATTCAAGAAAGTTATTCTAGAGTGGTAGCAGTGACCCTGTCTGACCTGGAAGCTGTTCTGGTCCTCCTTCTGCTCCATGAGGCTGAGGGAGATGCCAGTGCTGGACAGTGATGATACAGCACTGGATAAGGTGCTGGCTCTGGAGACACCACACAGCGCTTGTCAGGGACCACCATGCACACTAACTGTCACACATAGCACTCTGGGACTAACCACTGGGATCAGAAAAACACTAATAACGTGCCTGACCATGTGCCGTAATTGTATTGCAAAAGACAGGTACTCTAAAGCATACCACAGCAGTAGTGTGACATTTCTGTTGATGTCAAGACATCACATACTAGCTAATGGTGGAGCATGTGTATATTCATCCTCATAGTCTACCAAAGCTTCAGTGAGCGATACATGTGTTGACATGCCTGCTTCAGTGAGTGATAAATGTGTTGACATGCCAGCTTCAGTGTAAATGCCTCCTTGAGACTCGAAGCCTGAAACATAGTGTCAGTGTGTGATACCTGGTGGCTGTGGAGAGCTCCTTGATTTTCCTCCCCTCCAGAGAGGACAGGTGCTGCTCCAGGGCTTCCAGGAGGCTGCTTGGGGCCTGATGGAGAAAGGGGGTGGGAGGAATGGAGCAACAATACTTTACTAAGGGAGGACTGCAGTGTGTAGTAAAATTGGGAACACACACACACACACACACACAGGCGCAGTGCGCACACATTTTTGCACGCACAGCCACACACACACACACACAGAGAGAGCCAAATGACACATTATCCTAAGCTTATACATGTTCAGTACAGTCTCCATATTTGCAGGTATTTTTACATATCAATATATCTGGTATAATTAGGTTTGGCTTCACGCCAGACATGCACAGATCAGTAGTCTCTCTCATGCAATCAAGTTGACAGGCCTGGGAAGTCATTAGAGTGTATGGGCCTGAGGGGTTCAGAATACATCACACTGACTGTTGGCATACAGAAAGGAGCTCAGCCCATGCATATATGCCCCTACACACAGAAATCACAGTCCAATAACGGCCAATTAACCAATGGATTCCATTTTATATACTAATTTGAGTCACTATTCATTCATGAATATATACATTTAATAAATTGTATTTTACAGGTTAGAGGAGACATAATATTAGTGGATGCTATAATTTTGTCATTAGCTTAGTGTCCAATTCAAAAAGGTTTGGAAGCCAAACGAATTAAGTGACAGAAAGGCAAAACATCTGATGGAAATTAGGTAAACACATTTGGCAAATGAATAGCATCTTTTATAAAGATATCAAGGATGAGCAAATTCATTTTGCACATGTCATACCCACGTTTCAACCCGAGGCTTGCTTTTCATTACAGAATACAATCTTAACACATGCAGCAACTTGCATACTTCTATACTTATTTTGGGGAAAAGTGAATAATTATAATTCTGGATATCCTTCTTTAGAGAATTCTAGAATATACTAAAAGTTTAAAGTAAAGAGAAACCATCTACAGCTCAGTAAAGACATGGGCTACTATTTAGTTGAACAGGGATACATAAGGTCTTCATAAGCACTGCAAACATGACATAACAGTTGACAGAAACATTTGTTCATGTTTATTTTTCCCTATGTGGAGGGAAACACCATGAATGTCATTGAAGAAAGCTTCAACTAGTGTTTGTAGCATCACATCTGATGTTATGCAGTGCTTAGGATGGCATTATGTACACTTTGCAAGTAATATTTGCAGAAACCAATTTGGTAGAAACCATTCGCTGCTCTCCCCACAGCTATTTTGATGGGATATCTTTTCAGGAAAAATACATACAATAGTGTTCATTTTGAGGCAACACAAAGTTAAACTGTATGAGAAATCAAGAGCTTGATTCCTCTGTTAAGCTATTCTATTAAGGGATGTCAAACCTTGATGTACAAAAGGCTTATATGGGCAAGCCCCATACACCCATATCTGCTAGGACAGAGGCTGAATTTGCCTGACTTTTCAGTGTCATTTCAAAATCAAACAATGTATTTTGTGGGTTAACTTGATAAAACTGTGATTTAACTAGAAAAAAATACTAAAATCAAGGTAAAGCAAAAAAAAATATTCACCAGCACTTGCACCGCCCCCCTGTTATTGAGGGGAAATGTACTTTCTATGCCTGTGATATGTGGTTGTCCCACCTAGCTATGTTAAGATGAATGCACTAACTGTAAGTCGCTCTGGATAAGAGCGTCTGCTATATGACTAAAATGTATAAAAGTTAAGTAAAATAAATGATCAGTCTACCTAAAATCTGCAAGACCAGGGAAGTCTTATGTTTTGCACAATCGCCAAAATTAGGAAGGGTAACATATTTGGAACCCATTTTGGAAGTAGCCCCCTCTCTACCCCAGAGAGAGGGAGGTTCATCAGAATGAGAGGGGATTGTGGAAGCCTGTAGGGTGAGTAGGGAATGAAAGCGTTTAGAATGGAGCCACATGGGAGATATTGAGATGAAATGTACCACTGACCTGTGTGAGATCTGGGATGTCACCCTGATCAATTCCAACTTGCTGTGTCACAAAAAAGGAGGGGAGGGGAGGGGAGGGGGGGCAAAAACCAAACATAATAAACAAACAAATAAAACCAACAACCACAGAATAAAGGGGTAGGTGTGTGGAGGAGGGAGAAAGAAGAATCAAACCAAATGATCCATTACTCCATGCAGTGACTACAAACAAAACAACAAAAAGACAACAGGGGAATTGACATGCCCACACACAAAGGATCTGAAGACTGGTTTGAAATGAATGTTAACACACTGAAATGCCATTGACAGGTGGGCCGGGTACATTGGGCTGTAATACTCATGTGACTGCAAGGTGAGAAACATCCAAAAAGAAAACACACAACTAATGTTGACTTTGTACGAAAAAAGAATGGGTACAAATGACAAACACGTTGTTAGACAAGTAAATGAATGGGCCCTTAAAGTCAACGTTAGCCAGTTTTTGGATAGAACCCCACCCCCATCACCCCAAACCTTTCTCAAATAGTAACCAAATCAGTAAAGACAGCAAGAAAGCCTTTTAATAAAAGAATGCACGAGAAATTATAAAAAGAGATACTAATTATCTTCGCAATATGGCCTTCTGAATTGCAAGTAGTACTTTACTTGGATAACAGCAGACATTCATCAAGTAGTACTTTACTTGGATAACAGCAGACATTCATCAAGTAGTACTTTACTTGGATAACGGCAGACATTCATCATTGCAAAAGAGAGAAAGGGAAGCGTAAGAAAACACCTCTTGATAAGACATGCAACACAGGCATCAGAACAGGCATCAGTACAGGCATCAGAACAGGCATCAGAACAGGCAGCACATGGAGGGGCCTTCACTGAGGTTTTTATGCCTACTAATAGGCAAACCTCTGCATTCATGACCTCAGCATAAGCCTCCACCACACTGAGAGCAAGAGAGAGAGGAGCAGAGGTCCGGGAGAAGAGCCCCACCTTCCTGCTGGATCTACCGGAAACCTTCCTTTCCTCAACACAAACGAAACAGGGAAAACATTACCTCTGCAACTTTGAGAAACTCTGACAGCTTGGTCATTCTGTTGAGAAACGTCTGATAGATCTCCAGGGCGTCTTTGCATTGGTTCTTCTTCATGTCAAAATATTTCTCTTTAGGATACAAAAAGAGGATACGTTAACTAAGCGAAGAATAAAACAAAAAGGGACAAAGGATTTTAGCTAGTTCTTTTCTAGATAATTTTACAAACATCCTAGTGACATCATAGAAACATCCTAGTGACATCATAGAAACATCCTAGTGACAGCTGGTAGAGCACGGCGCTTGTAACGCCAAGGTAGTGGGTTCGATCCCCGGGACCACCCATACATTTTTTTTAAATTATGCACGTGTGACTGTAAGTCGCTTTGGATAAAAGCGTCTGCTAAATGGCATATTATTATTATTATTATTATTATTATTATTATTATTATTATTATTATTATTATCCTAGAAACATCCTAGTGACATCCTAGTGACATCATAGAAACATCCTAGTGACATCCTAGTGACATCCTAGTGACATCATAGTTCTCCTCTAACTAACAGATAGAGTGTACTTACCCAGCATGTTGATAACTCCTTCATTGTAGGCAGCAAAGAGGCGGATGGAGTCTTTAAAGAGCAGCATGAAGGCGCTGTTGATGACGCCATTGGTCAGTTCATTAGCGTTAGCCTGGGAAGAGAACAGATGAAGAGACATTGAGAGTTCATACTGACCGCTAGCTCACTGTCGTCATGTAGCCCATATTAAGGACTGCTCAACACCACAACCATGCAGCCTACCTGAAAGTCCAGGAGTGCATCCAGCTGATTCTGAATGATAGGTAGAGTCTTGATCAGCTTGTCAACGGTCATGGTTCGCATCATACCATCAACCCTGTCAGCAAGAGACACGCAGCACCACTTTAACAGGACAAGTGGTGACTGACTAACATGTTCATACAGCATGAATCACACAACTGCTCAAACAGACAGAAGTATCTCCATGTCAATCATATAATCCCCACATTATCCAAAGTGGCTGCTGAAATAAGTGACTGGTTTAGCTAGGTTACCTTGAATCTATTTAAGGCTCGTCCCCATTATTGCCACTGTTTCTCCCTCTTGAGGAGGGCCTGGCCACTGAGGTAAATGATGTATCCCAGGGTGAAACTGTGGAGGTTTTCCACTACAGGCCATCTTACCCCCTCTTCATCTTGGTGAAGTCCACTGCCACCAGTCTGTAGGACATGGCCTTCTCATTCAGATAGCGGCTGTAGCGTCTGATGAACGTTGACATGTCATAACCTGGCAGAGAGGGAGCACTTACATTAATATTTAGAGTGCTGACCTGGCAGCTTACAGAGCCACACCTCTGCAGTGCATTCAGAGCGACTGTTTGAACTCTTGTACTGCACACTGTTGTTAATGCATTGCACGATTATAATGTATTTTGTGCCTGTGACTTCTGTACAGTATGTCTCTGGTGTGAAATGACTTGCATTGACAAATTCCCAACAGTACCTTGTAATGCCCCCTTATCCAAGAAGTTGTTCAGGTTAAAAAGTGTGTTTCTGGACGCCAGGTACTGGATTAATCGCTGGTGAAAAAATACAGAGTGGGGTCAAAACCAGTAAAAATAAAGATTCAATCAAATGTTTGAATTCCAGAGGACTTTAACAGTGAATAATATAATAATACAGTATATTCCATTTAGCAGACACTTTTAACCAAAGTGACTTACAGTCACGCGTGCATACATTTCACATACGGGTGGTCCCGGAAATTGAACCCACTATCCTGGCATTGCAAGCGTCATGCTCTACCAGTAACAATTGAGCTACAGTGAAGCCAGTCGTTGTCGTACATCATGAGGTGGTGTGATGATGATGAAGGCCTTGAATCCCACCCCCCCCAGCTACTAGTGTATGTGTGTTTTAAAACAAGGAAGAATCGGACAAGTGGGGACATCTTGCCGGTCCCCACGAGGAAAAAATGCTATTTTAGGCTTAGAGGTTAGGTGTAGGGTTAGGGTTACAATTAGGGTTACGGTTAGGTTTAGGAGTTAGGGTTAGGTATCGTTTTAGGGTTAGGGGTTAAGGTTAGGTTAGGTTAAAACTGTGTGTGTGTGTGATACGTACCTCGTTGCCGTACATCATGAGGTGGTGTGTGGTGATGAGGGATTTGAAGACCACCACCCAGCTGTTGTTGGCTGTCCTCTCAAACAACGTGTCAGCCAGGTGGGGGACACTCACGTTCAGCTCATTGGTGCAGTGGATCAGGTCTACCAAAAACACGGGGAACATTGGATTGTGCTTTCAATGAATAGTGCTTTATATATAATCTACAGGTTGATCAACTCATGCTGAACATTCCTAACAGCGATTGGATCTATGGTCAGCACCTCCCACCCTTCAAAAATATCCTGTAACTAGTGAATTAACTATCACTTATTATGCCTTAATTACAGTGACTAACCAGTAATTAACATTTTAAAACTGAAAATCTGATTCTAAAACAGACGGTGATCAACATAACTCAAATATAATTGTGTAGTCCTTCTAGACATTTGACTGTAGGAGGGATTTCCCTCCCTGGAGTTTAAGCTTATGCTAAACCATACGAGAGAATATAAAAAGGACATTTCCTACATTCTTACCCACAGGATTTTTCCACTTTCCTCAAAGACTAAAATGTGAACTATGTGAGGCATCAGGATAATCCATAGCATTACAGACTCTTTAAAGAACTAAATTGCAGTAGGCTATCACATTTAAGTCCCATTTCAAGTCTTCTCAGATGCCACTCAGAAATTGCAATTGTTACGACTACAAGATTTTAGCTTATGTAATTCCACTCAAAATGACTAACATCACTCAAATTTGCACAATTGATTACTTTCAATAAAGATTGGGTAAATAGAGAATTCTACTATGAAGCATTCCTTCCCTGTAAATAACCAGACTGGCAACCAGATTTTGTTCCATTGAACCAGTAGCACTCTGGGTATATGGACAGGACAGGACTGATTGAGCTTAATTGATTGACTGGACACAATATTGATTGTGTCCAGTAATTATTTGGGTAGAAAGCCACCTAACCTAATCATCAGCAGTTAAACGTGGAGAAAATACTTTCTATCCAATAAACACTCCAGTTCCACACCACACACAGATAAACATAGAAATGTTGAGATCAAGGTTGTCTATGCCACTGCTGTCATTGCACTAATATGAATGACCCATGGACACCAGCTCATCACAAACTAAAGTAGCTGAGAAACCTCAAAGGCTTCATATAGCACAATATAATGTACCTTTAAGGCAGCAATAATTTCTGAATAATACCATTTTTAATAAGGTATTAGTCTTAAATTAGACTTATTTTAATCTAAAACTCAGTTGGAAATAGAGGAATTAGTAGGTAGATGGACTCAAATTATGCCTCTAAACCTAAGCTGCCGAAAATTTTTGGCTACATAGCTTGTCCTATTAAAAGGGGAAATTATTGCATTATTTTTTCATACAATGATGAATAAGTTAATAGGTTATTTATGATCACAATGTGTGCATTTTCCTGTATGACACTCAGTAATAACCTATTTGTCTCATGTTTAGGCTACAGCACGATAGCCTACTGTAGGATATTGACACTAATGATTGACTACATGAGCTGTTGAAGCCTATGACGCGCAATTATTCATAGCCTATTATCATAGAATGTCGAAAAACCTTGCTATTAAAAATACACCAATGGCCAATCAAACATGATGAACATACAGGTCGTCTTGAATATTTAATGTTACCAATGCTTTTGTTGCTAAATATGTAGCAACGGCGGGACACTGGTGGTCTACTTAACCTACAGTCAAGGTGTTTCTTCTTTGGTCCGCTGACTTCATGCGTCGTGGCCTTGCAGACGGCTTTGCTTATAGCGGATCCTGTCATGCTGTGCTGAGCCGCAGCGATCCGATCCGTGATAGACTGTCCAGACATGTTCCAAAAGCAGTAATCGGGGAATCAGAAATAAAAATGTATTTAGTGATGATTGGGAGCGTGCCCTCTAAACAGACTGCCCGTCTGAAAACCAAAAACGTACACTGACGCGAATCCGATGGCAGAATTCATACGGTGGCCAAAAAAAAATAGACGGCTACATTCAGTAAAACATCTATTTTATTGACAATCCAATGGTCCACACATACAAATCCCAAAACCTTATCCAAAACGGACCACACCAAAATCAGCCGATAATGATTCGTTCGGAGGTCGCGATGCTACAATGTATCCCCGTAATAGCTTTCCAAGGGTGATGCCAGTTAGTGTAGAGCTGCTACAGTAGTCTACATGAACACAATTGAACAGCAGCAATCATTGATTAGTTAGCCTACCAATCCTCGGTTGGTGATCACACAACGTTCGCGCTGGTTAGATGATTGCTGCTAGACTGATTTTGAAGACGTTACAAAATAGCATATTATTAGTGCATTTTCTCTCAAGCTTCCCTGTGTTCGTGTCGAGGTCTTGTAGTAATGACTCTTAGTTTTTCCATATCCTTTACTTGCCGTGCTCCATATGGTTTAATCTGATGTTTTTTTTGTTAGGTATCTGATTATTCTTTTTTTTTTTTCAGTCAAACTTCATGTGTAAAATGGCAGTGTCGCCTATGAATCAGGTGCCTTAGAAAGGGGTTGATTGGCCAACACAGAAAGAGTCCGGGGAGGGCATCTTAAAGTGGAACACCGCAATTGAATTTTAGGAAGCTGGATCATGATTTGAAGTGGATGGAATCTGTCTAAAACTCAAACTGATTAGGCCTGCAGTAGACCTACTATCCAATCAGATTCAGACACATCTGAAGACAAACCCCTGGGCTAGTATGGTATTGATGTTATATAATTATTATTGGGCTATAACAACAACCTTTCACAAAGCACCAGCTTCTCAGTTTCCTGGCTCTCTCTACAGCAGGGTTTGCCAAACTCGGTCCTGGGGCCACCCCTGGCTGCAAGTTTTGGGGTTTTTCCCTAGTACTACACAGCTGATTGAAATAATCTACGCTTGGTGATGAGTTGGTTATTTGAATCAGCTATGTAGTGCTAGGGCAAAAACCAAAACGTGCACCCGGGGGGGCCAAGACCGAGTTTGGGAAACCCTGCTCTACAGGAATGTAGGATATGCATGTAATGTCAAGGCTAGCGATGGGCAACTCCAGTCCTCGGGGACCGGAGTAGTGTCACACTTTTTCACCATCCCTAGCAAAGATAGCTGATTAAACTAATTCCGTTCTAAACTGAAGATCATGATTAGATGATTATTGAAGTCAGGTGTGTTAGCTGGGTGTGACACCAATCATGCTCCTGAGGACTGGAGTTGCCCATCCCTGATCTAGGCCTTTTGCCCCAAATGTGACTTCTCAGTCTGCATGTGAGATAAAGGACCTAATATGAGTCACAGTTGGCATTAAAATATCTGATAAACGGGCTACTGTATGGGATGTAAAAAAAAAAAAAAAAAAATGGAGCCTACCCAAATAATGAAAAGGTTTGAAATGCACTGTTTTCTCCATTTCTAGCCCAGCTTCATTCTGGGATCAGATCATTGATGGGGGATGCAGGTGAGGATGAGAGGAGAACTGATATCAATAGAGAAACACTTTTTATGCCACTTCGATACGGAAGTTACCTTTTTCGTAGCAGGTAATAACTTTCGCAGCAGGTTAGGAAAATGAACGTAGCCGGTTAGGAGACTGAGGTTAAGGTTAGGAAATGGGTTAGGGTAAGCGAAAATGCTCTCCTAACCTGCTACGAAAATCACTTCGTATCGAAGTAGCGGGAAAAGAGTTTGTCCCGATATCAACACTATCCTCTTACACCTGTGTAGTAATACTGTAACTACATAGTGACAACATTGTATTAACACGCTGTGTTGGACAACTCTTACTATTAACATGGTCATTAATACATAGGCTGAATAAAAGGAAAAATAAAATTCCTCTGAACCCCACATGAAAGCCATTTTAATTCAGTTAAAGCTACAGGCCTATACTGCAATGTACAGTACAACAGTCAACAGCAGGGAAAGCAAGCATTTGGAAATAAATACAATAATGTAATGGGAAACAGTAAAGATATACTAACAGGTGCTGTGACCGTGTGGTCACTATGTCATGGAAAGAGCAGGTGTTCTTAATGTTTTGTACACTCAGTATATATGATTATGTTAACCATTTCTCACACAAACATGATCATAAGTTCACATGGAGAAATACAGCACATCTCTCTCATAATATATTTTTCCCTTTCAACTTCTCCTGAACTTTTTATTTAATTTAAATCAAATCAAATTGTATTTGCCACATGCGCCAAATACAACAGGTGTAGACCTTACAGTGAAATGCTTACTTACAAGCCCTTAACCAACAATGCAGTTTTTAAGAAAATAAATAGCCACCCTTTGCTTTGATAACAGCTTTGCACACTCTTGGCATTCTCTCAACCAGCATCCCCTGGAATGCTTTTCCAACAGTTTTGAAGGAGTTCCCACATATGCTGAGCACTTGTTGGCTGCTTTTCCTTCACTCTGTGGTGCGACTCATCCCAAACCATCTCAATTAGGTTGAGGTCGGGGGATTGTGGAGGCCAGGTCATCTGATGTAGCACTCCATCACTCTCCTTCTTGGTAAAATAGCCCTTAAACAGCCTGCAATTTCTGAGGCTGGTAACTCTAATGAACTTATCCTCTGCAGCAGAGGTAACTCTGGGTCTTCCATTCCTGTGGCGGTCCTCATGAGAGCCAGTTTCATCATAGCACTTGATGGTTTTTGCGACTGCACTTGAAAAAACTTTAAAAGTTATTGAAATCTTCCGTATTGACTGACCTTCATGTCTTAAAGTAATGATGGACTGTCGTTTCTCTTTGCTTATTTGAGCTGTTCTTGCCATAATATGGACTTGGTCTTTTACCAAATAGGGCTATCTTCTGTATACCAACCTTACCTTGTCACAACACAACTGATTGGCTCAAACGCATTAAGAAGGAAAGAAATTCCACAAATTAACTTTTAAGAAGGCACACCTGTTAATTGAAATGCATTCCAGGTGACTACCTCATGAAGCGGGTTGAGAGAATGCCAAGAGTGTGCAAAGCTGTCATCAAGGCAAAGGGTGGCTATTTGAAGAATCTGAAATATAACATGTATTTTGATTTGTTTAACACTTTTTTGGTTACTACATGATTCCATATGTGTTATTTCATAGTTTTGATGTCTTCACTATTATTCTACAATGTAGAAAATAGTTTTAAAAAATAAAGAAAAACACTTGAAGGAGTAGGTGTTCTAAAACTTTTGACCGGTAGTGTACATGAACAGCACACATCAGGGTCAGACAGGCATACAGCACTGATCTAGCGTATACTGTAATTATATGTACTTATAATGTAATTATATTGCATTATGATTTGGCACATTCCAAAAACAGCAGAGAATGTCGGTTTTTGAGAGAGAGAGAGAGAGAGAGAGAGAGAGAGAGAGAGAGAGAGAGAGAGAGAGAGAGAGAGAGAGAGAGAGAGAGAGAGAGAGAGAGAGAGATAGAGAGATAGAGAGAGAGAGAGAGAGAGAGAGAGAGAGAGAGAGAGAGATAGAGAGAGAGAGAGAGAGAGAGAGAAAGAGAGAGAGAGAGAGAGACGGAGATCAAGAGAGAGAGAGAGACAGAGATAAAGAGAGAGAGAGAGAGACGGAGATAAAGAGAGAGAGAGAGACGGAGATAAAGAGAGAGAGAGAGACGGAGATAAAGAGAGAGAGAGAGAGACGGAGATAAAGAGAGAGAGAGAGAGACGGAGATAAAGAGAGAGAGAGAGAGACGGAGATAAAGAGAGAGAGAGAGAGACGGAGATAAAGAAAGAGAGAGAGAGAGAGAGAGAGAGAGAGAGAGAGAGAGAGAGAGAGAGAGAGAGAGAGAGAGAGAACACTCTAATGAGCATGAGACCAGCTGAGCCCTGTCCTTGTCTTTCAGTGTTTTGTACTT
>CM072239.1:37534816-37646209 GCA_036851935.1 Coregonus suidteri | reverse complement strand
TTAGTTAGTTGCTGTATCTCGGAAGCAGACAACCAAGACTGGTGGTGATAAGTAGCATGACGTAGCTGTGACGTTGTTGCCTCCCCTGGTTTACAGTCGCCCTTTATCTCCTCACGAGGTTCCCACTCTTAGCTTCCTTCTGGCGCAGAGATACCAGTGATATGGGCTTTGTTGAGTTTTGTTGTGGGACTAGAAAAAAATGCCTGGAACGTAAAAGAAAGTTATTAACTGGTTCCCATGATTTTAAAATAATGGTTCTGTACTGGAACAGTATGGATCACTTTCGTTCCAGGTTCCGTTTCTGTTCCTTGAAAAATTTATTTATTTTCCGGTTTTCGGTCCTGTTCCCTGAACCCGTTCCAACCCCTGCTCCCTAGGCCCCTTCACTTCCCCTCTCTCTTTAGTTCTCTTTCTTTATTCCTCTCATCTGCATAATATTTTCAGAAATGTTCCCTCTTAATGGTTTGACCCTGCTTGTACCACAGGGTGAGTACGGAGCGTCTGCGGGCCCGGTCCCGTGTTGCAGCTAAGAGCAGGAGGGAGAGAGAGAGCCGTCTGTTTGGGGAGCTGGCAGCATGGCTACCTCTGCCCTCTGGTCTGACTGGCCACATAGACAAGGCTTCTATCGTCAGACTCACACTGGACTACCTGCGCCTGAGAGCACTGCTAGACCATAGAGACAATGCTACAACAGAGACCAGGGTCTGCTCCGACACAGTCCACTTCACCATGCACGGTAACAAAATCCTGTTGAGTGTTTGGAATGATGAGGCTTTTAGAGTGTTGAAGGGTTTAGAAATATAACAGAAGGCATTGTCCTCTGTGTTATTTAGGCCGATACCCAATGGCTGGGCTTTTCTCTGAGGAGACAGTGCTGGAGTCAGCTGTTGGGGGTTTCATGATCTTGGTGTCCCAGAACGGCCAGGTTATCTTCACTACAGGGGACATAAGCACACACACTGGCATCAACCAGGTACAGTCATATTATACTGAACAAAAATATAAACGCAACATGCAACAATTACAACGATTTTACTGAGTTACAATTCATGTAAGGAAATCAGTAAATTGAAATAACTTCATTCGGCTGTAATCATGGACTAAACATGAACTGGGGCAGAGGGCGTTGTAGCCATGGGTGGGCCTGGGAGGGCAAGAGGCCCACCCACTGGGGACCAGGCCAACCCACAGGGGAGCCAGGCCCAGCAATCAGAATGAGGTTTTGTCCACACATAGTCTTTATACAGACAGACAGAAATACTCACTTCAGTTTTCATCAGCTGTCGCGGGTGGCTGGTCTCAGACGAATCCCGCAGGTGAGAAAGCCGGATGTGTAGCTGGCGTCGGTTACACGTGGTCTGCGATTGTGAGGGCCGGTTGGACGTACTGCCAAATTCTCTAAAAATGACATTTTAGAGGCGGTGGTATTGTAGAAGAAATGAACAGTACAATTCTCTGGGCAAAACAGCTCTGGTGGACATTCCTGCCCATGTCAGCATGTCAATTGCACGCTCCATCAAAACTTGAGACATCTGTGGCATTGTGTTTGGTGAACAAAACTGCACAGTTTAGAGTGGCCTTTTCTTGTCCCCAATCACCAAGGTGCAACCTGTGTAATGATCCAGGCTGTTAATTCAGCTTCTGATATGGCCACACCTGTCAGGTGGAATGGATTATCTTGGCCAAGGAGAAAATTCTCATTAACATTGGATAAATTAAACAAATTTGTGCACCAAAATTTGAAGAGAAAATTAAGCTTTTTGTGCATATTGAAAATGTATGGTTATGTTTTATTTCAGCTCATGAAACGTGGGACCAACACTTTACATGTTGCGTTTATATTTTTGTTCAGTATATGTACATATGTTGAGTGTTCATATTGTAATGAAACTGAAGGGAAAATGGATGACAATAACAATTTTTTTAAACAACAAATGTTGTTATTTCATGTGTAGATGGATCTGATTGGTAGGAGTCTGTTTGACTTCATGCACCACTGTGACCAGAGGGAGGTCAGAGATATCCTCTCAAAAATTATAGGTAAAGGGGACTTCACATATTTTAAACAAGATATTAGTTAGCAAAGAGGCATATTGTTTATCTTCTGTATCGTGTCTTTCTATCAGCTACTGAGGGACGACAGCAGTGTGACTTCCTTCTCCGTGTGAAGAGCACTCTGACCTCTCAGGGTCGATCTGTCAATCAAAGACACACACCTTGGAAGGTCAGTAATTCATGCTAGTTTGAAGCAGAGTGTTAACATGTTGAGTTTTTATTATTCTCTGTTGTTTTTCACTTTCTCTTTTCTCTCTCTCCCTCACACACA
This sequence comes from Coregonus suidteri, assembly GCA_036851935.1. Classification (NCBI taxonomy): domain Eukaryota; kingdom Metazoa; phylum Chordata; class Actinopteri; order Salmoniformes; family Salmonidae; genus Coregonus; species Coregonus suidteri. Next base: position 37,643,883 of record CM072239.1, on the reverse strand, counting down.
CACAGGTGATTCACTGCGTCGGGGTTAAGAAACAATCTCACCTTCCAGAGTCAGCCTGTCTTGTCCTATTGTGCCGACCCCTCCCCATCTCACAATGCATCGTCAGGGATGCCAGCTTGAATCACAAGACCTTCCTGAGCGGACACCGCCCGGACATGAGGTTCACCTACTGCCATTCAGGGTACACTCACTAACTCAACAATGATCTGGTGACGCTAATCAAACGAGACGAGTAATACAAGTATATTACATAATACCTTTCTTCCTGTTTTTCATATGATTTTGTATCTAGTGTCAAGGAGCTGACTGGATATACAGAAACAGAACTTCTGGGCCAGTCTGTGTATCAGTATTACCACACGTCTGACTGCCAGCACATTCACAAAGCACACCAGAGCTGTGAGTCACCTCGAATCATGAGGTGTATATAAATATTGTGAATACCACTAGTATGTTCTGACCATGTTAAATGTATATCTGATCATGTGTCTGGGACAGTGCTCTCTAAGGGCCAGGCTACCATGAGCAGGTACCGTCTGCTGCTGAAAGGTGGTGGTTATGTGTGGGCAGAGACGGATGCATCGGTGGTGTACAACAACGAGACTGGGCAGCCCCAAAGTGTCGTCTGCATCAACTACATTCTAAGGTGAGAAGTGATGTTGGGGTCGAGGACCAATGAAAGCATCTAATGAATGACAACTCTTAATATAATAAGTTGGTTAGACTAGATATCTGTTCAGCTGTTTACAAGTAAAATCCCTTGTTCCCTGTGCTACCAAATTGTATGCACCGTATCTGGCGTTAAGCTATTTTCCCTGTCCTTTTCTGTTCACCCTGTCTCCTTGTCTCACCACAGTGATGTGGTGCTACCAGAGATGGTGTTCTCACTGCAGCAAATAGAACCGTTACTGAGGCCCTGTTACCCTGAACTTGAGGTGGGGCCCACCCTGCAGAATGAGGCATGTCTTACAGCAGAGACCCCTGTTAATCTACGCAACTCAACAATACCAACTCCAGGTCTGTCCCTTTAGCTGACAATTAGCCATTGAAAGATACATATTTGCTTTTAACCAAAGAGGTGTTAAGAGACTTGTGGCATTGAATCGTTATGTTCCTCCCAATCTGATCTAGAATACAACGATGAGATCCAAACCTATGAGGGATATGCAGAGCTCAACCTAGAAGATCAAATGAACATGAACTCACGCTCTGTAAGTAGGCCTATCTCTTTGCTCATGGGTAAAACATGAGCTGAAATTGGTTGAATCAACGGTGCACTTTTTCAATCCCTTTTTTAATAGCATATTTCCTCCCTGCAGGAACTATGTGAGCTGGACCTGGACTTGTTGGCTCCATACATACCCATGGATGGAGAAGACTTCCTCCTCACTCCAGTTTTAGATGGGATCTTGGCCATGACAGAAGGCCCTGTTCTTCCACCTGGCTTGGAGGGCCATTGTTCCTTGGGGAAGTTCCCTATATCTGCTGGTTCTTTCACCACACATCAAATGAAAACCTTGCAGATAGAGCCCCCTTGTGACTCAAGGGGGTCACATACGGTCAAAGAGTCAGAGTTTGGGTAAGCACCAGTGTGTGTGGGCACCAGCTTCTAGTCTCAGTCAATAAGCATGTTAAAGGGATAGTTCACCCCATCCAAGTCCAGGTATCGATATTAGCATTTTTCACGCATCATGTTCAAATCATCTATAAGTGACTTTGTTGAGGTTCACAATCAATTTGAGATACTTTTGTATGATTTGGACACAATACGGGAAAAATGCTAATATCGATACCAGTACTTGGATGGGATATGTGCCAGGCAAACTAAACCAAATCATGGATTGCTGTCAAACCTTGTCCATAGACTGCTAACAGGGTAAGGAAACCAATGTGTCATTTTGTAATTTGGGTGAACTATATCTTTAACCATTCTAGCAGTGGCATAATTGTTTCTGATTGTTTTCTTTGGATATAGGGAATCATACCATCATATGCTTGTCTCATTGTTTGCCATTTCGGATGTTTCTTGGTCCTATATAACATTGCTCTTTCTCCAGGGACCATATGAAGTCAGTCTATAGAGGAGGCAGTGATGTATTCAAGGAGGGCACTGACCACGCCGAATGGGAGGGTCTTGTCCTGAACGAACAGTGGAGTGAGAAACACACATCCTGTAGACATCCACAGGTATTCATGACTGCTGCAGCTAGGCTGCCTTACCGGACCGTGGAATACTTCCCCATTCACCCACCAGATGGATCCACTTGCTTGTGTGGACCACCATCAAGGCAAGTGTTGTGGAAATACACACAGCAGCCCAAAACCCTAAGCACAGGCCCTCAGACACCTACCAATCATTTAGACAAGAGGTCAACATGCCATGTTCCTTTCACCCTGCCAGTCCTGAGCAGGCTGGACTGTGAGGTCACTCTGGGACCAACCAGCTGCCTGCTTCAGGGGTCAGAGATCACCTCAGTCCTGGACCAGACCGCCTCCAGATTCTTACACCTCACAACATCGGGCACAAATCAGCTCTCCACCCAACATGCCCATCCTGTGTACGCACCCAGATCAGCTATTGAAGTCAGCTCTGGCACATCGACATCGTACGGTGAATGGATAACATGAACTTGATCCTCACAACACCATTTTTTATTCTGCAACGAATGGTGCCAATCTCTCCTGAACTAGGTCTATATTGTGACTTTTACTGGACAACGTAACTAACAAACGTTGATGCATAGCCTAGTTATTAAATACTGCACTTTATTACAATGATTACAATGATCCAGATTAAAACTGTTGTCTTGTTTTTTTTTTTACTGTACAGTGCCCATACAACAGGGTTCTTCAATTCCGGTCCTGGAGGGCCGAAACACCTCTGTTTTTCATCCTATCCTTCTAATCACTCGCATTCTGCAGGAAAAATAAAAAACAGAAGTGTTTGCAATAGAATAGCTACAGCATTTGAGCTTATCCCGCATTCTGCAGGTAAAAACTGCCATATGCTGTTTTATGCAAAAGAGCTGTTTCTCTGCTGTATTAGATAGCTAGCTAGCTAGCTCTGTTATGCAAAGAGTCTCTGCTGTATTAGGCCTATTGCACATCATCCTACCTGACCTACCAGCTACCACCGACCACAACCTTCAAGAGAGGTATTTTTAAATTAATCTCAGGTCACGAGCTAACATGTTTTTGTTAAAACAAAAATATCTAAAAACAAGTTATTATTTGAACTTCTTTACAACCTTGGCTAGCTAGCTATCAGCTAATGTGAGCTAGCCTTTCCGTCAAAGGTTTTCGCTCGCGCTAGCGGACTAAACTCTACTCCATGGTGAACGTTTCGGTGAAGGAAGTTTATGATTAAACTTTCTTCACCATGGAGTGAAGTTTAGTCCGCTACGACCGCACCTGTCTGGGAGATGACGAGTGAGGCTACTAATCCCACCTCAGCATGTTGTATAAATCCATTTCAACTAAACGTAGTTTTGGAATGGTATATTCACTACAGTAGTAAACGGGTGCAAATACATCGGAAAGCTATGTATAATAGCTAATTATTAACGCACAGGAAATATTTTTCAACGAATAAAATGAAATATTTTCCGAAATGACTCCAACCGACGAGGTGGCCGAGTGGTTAAGGCGATGGACTGCTAATCCATTGTGCTCTGCACGCGTGGGTTCGAATCCCATCCTCGTCGACAGATATATTTTTCACCATTAGGCCTACTTTCGCAAGTGTTCTGATTTATCGATTAGTCTTTACAAGAATAACGTTGTATTATGCATAATAAAGAGTATTTGAATTATAAAGCAAGACAAGTGAAGGCTTTATACAACCTGGTCATATAGTACTCTAAATGAATGCATATATAACCATTATAATGGCGCAGATATCCGTATAATACGGTATTCATATTAAGTTTTACAAAAATTAGGAAAAATAAGTATAAGGATATGATAACCTATTATAGCACTATCATGTATAGGCTGAGTAAAAGTCCTGATGATTGTGTTTATGTGTAACCTTAAATGGTTAGGAGAAGAGACACCCCAAAAAATGTGTTAGTGGAAGTGATATAGTGTTTCATCTGTATGTCACAGTAGAAAACGTGGAAATATTCATATTTTACAAATGTAGGCTTAGGCACTAACTGCTTGGGGGCGCTATTACCCAATCAAAGACAAAAAGAGGCAGATTGAAACAATTTATCTTGGTGTTGGTATATATAAATTATAATGGCGTCTTTTTGTAGCCACCAACTCGGCCATTGTTCGTTGGACAAAGCCTATGGGGAAATAAATTGCGTTTTTGTAAGGTTTTTGGATAAACGCCGAAAATTAGGTCGGTGGTAAACACTTAGGAGATCTTATACATTTTGTTCAATGGGATAATCTTCATCAGCCAACGTCACTTTTTATGAAAGTTGAAGCATTTATGTTATAAAAAAAGCACATAAAGGCTTCATAATTCATAAAGGACATGTTAACTGACTGATATTATCTCATAGAACAAAAACATATAAAATCTCCTAAGCTTAGACCTTATTTTTGGTGTTTATCCCCAAACCCTATTCTTTCCCCTCTTCTTTCCCCATTAATTTTCCCCATAGAAATGGCTGAACGAACCAGAGGTAACTCATTTCTGTTTTTTAGGACTACAAGCTGGCTTGCTCTATTCATCATCCTTTTCACAGCATGAGGTATATCAGTCAAAAAACAGCAATGGTGTATTGTTTTATTAAAATCCAATGCATATTCAGTGCAAAGTATCTAGAAGGACATAAATCAATTTAGGTCTAACTAACAAAAGTGGGTACACATTACAAATGGCAACATATCCAAATATTCGGCAATTGGAGCATTTTGCTTGCACAGTGTTTCTTCTCACCTCCATAAAATACATGTTATGGGCTTGATTCTCATCTAGGTTTCTTAAATTAATACTCTGAAGTTTATTCTGTTTATTATGAGTAACCTCAATAACGAGGTCTACAATACATAATATCGTAAACTTTAGCACCTGCTAAATTAATTAACTGTTTAAGACATTTTCTGATGGTGGTGAAATAAGCACTAGTTTTAAAATATGAACCCCTTCCTCTCGACAAAGTAATCTCCCTTGTCTTCACAAGCATTTATCAGATCTTTACAACATAAAAAAAACAGCACTTCATTTATGTTGTCATAATTTTTGAAGCACCAAAATAAGCATTATTTGTAGATGGACTTCAGACAGAGACACTAGAATGTTCCACAGGAGTATGCAGGGGTCCAGTTTCACTGTGATAGCAGCAGAGGCCATCTGATAGGTAGTCTGGATCCTATCCTGTATTTAACCCTTTATTCATCCCCCTCTTCAGAACTGTTCATTTCAAAAGTCAGTATTCCCTCTTGGTCAAGCACGAGATTTTGCCTTGTTCTTGTTCTCTGACTTGGAGGTGATGATCCGGCGGTAACAGTCAGTGATGCTCTTGTTCTGTTCTACAGCACAGCTAGTGCAGTACACAATGCCCAGAGCCAGCATCACCACAATGAAAACACACAGGGGCACCAGGAGTGCTACTAGAAGCCAGCTCTTGTCCTGCTTCCTTTTGTCCTTACTCTCAGGCCGCTCTGCCCCCGATGCAAATGCTGTTGTTTGGGCTGGAGGTGGGACTCTGAGTGTGGTGGTGGCCTTAACCTCAGAGTTACTGTCTGGGGTTTCTACCACTCTCCCAGCCCCCCTGTCGTTCTGGACTGCTTGGTGGTGGCTGTCACTAACCCTGGACACCACTGAGGGATCACCTGCTTGCCTTTGAGTGTCATCATCTTTCTGGGAAGAGGGGCTGGGCGAGGGTGTGACAGTATTCTGAGCGGGCTTTCTCTGTGTGACAACATCCCAGTGTGAGTTATGGTCATCCGACGGCCTGTGAGGAACCGGCGTAGAGGTTGTCTTCTCCTGTGGGGCCTCTGTAAACCAGCCCAGGTCAGTAGGAAGCCTCTCAAGGCTAGTCCGCTCTGTCAGCCACTCCAAAGCTGTGGTGTCGGTAACCCAGTCTGGGAATTCGGGGACCCAGGAGGTGGTTTGGTAGGACGAGGTAGCTGTGGATGAATACTCATGTTCACCCTCTGGAATGGCCATACAGGAATACTGGTCTGACTGCAGCTCGTACCCTGCCTCACAATAGCACTCAAACCCACCCACATAGTTGAGACACTTCTGGTGGCAGCTTGTGGAGGTCTCACACTCATTTATGTCCTGGCAAAGGCCTGATTCATCGGGCAGCTCAGTGAAGCCTTGGTGGCAGTGGCAGGCAAAGGAACTAGGGGTGTTCTCACATCTGTGTTCACAGCTGCTGGAATCTTTGCATTCATCAACATCCACACATTCTCCATCTTCATCAGGCTCGTAGCCCTCATTGCAGCGACACTCAAATGTCCCAGGAGCATTTACACAGATATGAGGGCAGGGCACCTGCAGACACTCATCAACATCGAGGCAGTTGCGTCCACCAGGTGCCAGCAGGTAACCATTTGGACATTTGCAGCGGAATCCCTTAGTGGTCTCTTCACAGTCAAACTCACAGTTGGCCGTGCCACAGGAATGGTTCGGCTGGCAGGTCTGGCCGTCCTCTGCCAGTGTGAAGCCTTCAGAACACTCGCAGTAATAGTGTGTGTCTGCATTCTGACAGAAATGCTCACAGCCACCATTTTCCTCTTCACACCAGTCCTGGGGGCCCTCAGAGCAGAGGGGGGCATCCTTTGACCAGCCCACACTCCCATCCTCCCTCAGCATGCAAAGAACAGACTGGTCTCCTACGCTGTCCTCATGGTCTGGGCAGGGCAAGGTGGCTACTGAGCCAAAGGGGATGTGAGTGAGGATGCTGCTGAGCAGGCTGAAAGGGGTGGTATATAGTGCAGGTCCCCCTCCCTCACTCTTCAGAGAAGGGCACATCCCCTGGTAGGTGTAGTGACACATGAATCCATCCACAGCCAGCGAGCAGGAGCCATCCAGCCACTTGAAGTTGTCGTGCTGCTCCCGGGTGTCAGCAGCAGTGTTGACGCTCATGACGACACAGCGGGGCGCGGCACAGGTACTAGGTGAGTCCGCTCTCAGCCAGTTGGTGTACTGTGTGTCCTGTTCACCTGTGATCCATTGGAATCCTCTGAGTGGGCGTGTGGCAGAGCACTGCCTGGGCTGACGATGGAGCCCAATCCACAGTCTGACCCTGGCCCGTGGCCCGCGCTGCTCCACCGAAGACAGGAGCTCATGCACCACAGCCGCCTCCTCAGAACTCTTTAGGGTTGCCAGGAAACCACGTTTGTCCTTGCAGAACCATGCAGATTCCCGAAAGGTCTTACGTTGGAAATAGATGGCGTAGCAGCCATCTGCAGTGCAGAGGGCATCTTGCACCTGTAGCTCTTGTCCCAGAGTCCAGGGAGGCCAGCAGGCACACAGCACTGCCAGAAGAGCACAGGAGCGCAAGGCACAGATCATCTTCCCCATCTGTACCATTGTCTTTTCTCACCTACCTACACCTCTCTCTAAGTAATACAATTTTTTTCCCAGCTTAAAAAATAAATAAAAATACTCCACCACTTTTCCTTGAACAAAACACTTCTCTTACATTTAGTCAGAGGCCTTCTCCTGAGCTCCCTGCTTGTCTACCACTTCCTTAGTAGCAGCATTCTAACTGATCTGCAGTAGAAAGAAAATAGAGGAGGGTGGGAGGGAGGAAAGAGGGAGGGAGGGTACGTAAAGGAAAAAGGATTGTATATTTTTGGAAGAGGGGCCGGGTAATGACTGAGTGTGTGGAGCAGGGGGGCTGCTGTGCTGGACGATAGTTTTCTCTTGTGCCGTATGGTTTTGATAGCTTCAAGGGAATGACTCTCAACCCTGCTACCAACCACCCCACCCACATCAACTACTTGAGCTCCATCCACAATAATGGAAACTGTTTTATTTTCCCAGTTTCTCAGACAGATGAAGAGTGGAAACTCAAAACAAATTCTTGTTTTTGTTCTAGGCACTGTTCTTTCCTATAGTGTAGTCGTTAAGAAAACATTTCTATTCTCTTTCTGATGTATATTCAACCGTGAAAACAAACCGTCTCAGGTACTGAATTCCATGTCCAGCTTCTCGTAAACATCGTCTCTCTTTTTCAAACGTCTGTTGGCTGTTACATTTAGAGAGTTTACGTGTGGCTGGATTTATTCCCCCCAAGATATGATGAATAGATGTTCATTCTTGGCACACTCCTGATGCCTCGATGTGAAACATTGGTAGAGTGTTGGATGATTGGCCCAAGATGTGCGACTACGCAGGTTTACATAATCTGGGGGAAATGGAAAAGTATGCAGACAAATAGTTTCTTAATGTGCAGAGCTTTTTAGGGTCAGGATGAAAAGGAGCAAGGAAGTTCACTGTGGCTTCACCAATACAATAGGCACTGTACCAGTTTACAGGTTATCCAACAGTCACAGAGTTCAAGAAATTGCTGTTTTTGTACTCTTTGTGTATTTTCCAACAGTCTCTAAATTAAGTCCACCTTTGGTTTCCAATACTTTGGGGCTCACTACTGCATCACTGTCGCAGCAGGTAGCCTAGCTTGCTGTTTTTGACCATCCCCGGGGCAAAATACAGTATGTTTCAAACAGTCCGAAATCGTACTGGTCTTTTCCAAGTCTAACAATTCTGGTTCAGGATAATATCCTTCCAGATGGCTACCTGAAGGTGTTTTCCATAATGCCTGTAGGCTAGATACAGTACCATGCCGAGGGCTTAGTATAATACACATATAGAGGAATATGTCTTTTGACATCTGGGTGAATTTGTATTGTAGGTTATTTCAGGCACATGACCTTCTGGGATGCCACAGATGTCAAAACACACTTAACAGATCAGTATCAAAACACTGTTTGAATATCGGGGTTCACCCCCCCCCCCCCCCCCCCCCCCCCCCCATTTTCTGTCAACAATTCATCTTCATTTTGGAATGACCAATGTGAAGGTCAGGTTAGCCCTTGTCTGTTGACATAGTCATAGGAAACTGATCAATATAGTGTCTGCTCCTCCAATCACTGAAGGTGTAGACCTGTGCCTGTATACTATGTAAGGGCATCTGCTCAGGAAGTTCCAGATGTCTATCAGATTGACCTGCTCTGCTGGCTTGAGTTTCAGTGCAAACAAATAGGAAACTTGAGCCTTATGAGGTCACTTCCTGCTCCAGGTCAACTCTGCAGATCTTATCCAGCATGAATTCCTTTTAATCTAGTTGTTTTTTTACAAGTTCTCCTCTTGATTGTTTTATCAGTGAATACATCCATTCTGCAGCTTGAGCTGCCCCCACCTGGTGTTGATGAACACTTAACAAAAACTAAATCACTGACTTATAATAAGTTAATCAAAGCTAAATAAATAAAGTTTGTTAGCTTGACTCAAAGAACTGTTTCTTTCACTGATTTGGCAACACTGAATCATTTATCTTTACATAGTTTGAAACTTTGAGTGCTCTGATTGAAGTTATCCTAACACTGTCTGTGGATTGTTCTGTTCTTTGGGATTTGTTGAGCTTGGCTGACATGGCGTACACAATTCACAACGTCAGCAGCATGTATTCCTGTCATGTCATACCAGTGATCCAGAAGCAGCTATGTCTGAACTGTTCAACACGGAGCCCAGTAACAGAAGTAACAGGACTCAAATGCGCTATGGTTTGTGTGAATAAAACCCAGCACGGTGGTTGATTATTAAAATGTATTCTGTATTTTGTAAACTTGGTGTTTCCATGTTGGAATGGCATGTACAGTGTGTGGAGAGAACTTTTGATCCTTTTTTAGTCACAAGACTTGTTTCTCCCCCAAACTAAGGCTTGGATCAATCTATGAATTATCTAGCCAGCCAATAGGAACGGTAAAACAATGAAACCACTGAGAGCAGACCTCTGCCCAAGTACACACCAGACTAGACTATTTATCTTTACCCCTCTGGGACACTGACCAAAAATGCAGGGGTGTTCAGCCCCACATCTCTCCTCCTGACCTTACCGTTGCAGTAGCAGCAGGGAGGACACCAGGACATTATACATTTGACCAGCTCTCAAGACAGAGCCCAGAGACCCACAGGGACCTCCCTGGCGCAGCTCTCAGACAGAGGAAAGAAAGATTGTCTGTGGCAGGAAGAGAGTCTTGTGGTAGGGCTTGCTCTGTCTCCCTCTCTGTCTCCCTCTCTGTCTCTCGCTCTGCCTGGCTTTTCAATTAGTCTGCATCAGAGTCTCAGATATGTTAGCTCCTTCTGCTTCCAAAGACCCCAAATCCAGCCTTAGCCGTTATCAGTGAGGAATTCTGGAGTTGCATTCTGAAATTGCAATAGATAGAACAGACATGGTTATCCAATCAACATCGGAAGATAATCCATTCTATATATTCCACTCCTATGTGAATATGCTGAGAACTAGCATCCTATTGAAAAGGTCCCAGGTGTAGTATAGACTGCCATGACCTCTCTTAACCCCTCACCTCTCTCCTCCTCTTTCTCTCCTCACCATGAATGCATATAGCATGTGTTGCCCTTATTGCTGCTTATGTGTAAATCATGTGTTGTCTCTATGGCCCTGGCAGACAGTTTACATCTACCTCAGACCTTGTCTGATGTGCAGTGCAGTGCTAAGGCACAATAGATTAAAAAGTTTCCTTGTAAGTGATTGATGTCTTGCCTTTGTCCAGCTATTCCTACTATATGAACCCTGGAGATATTAAAATAGTTCAGGTACTCAGTCCGGCTCCACCTGTTTTTAGTTGCTCAGTAGACTCTGAGTCTCAGTATTCTCAATTGATCTTTCTAGTTGGTATTTTTAATTTAGTTTTTATTGTCTTTTATTTATAATTTCATATTTGGATATTCTAATTTACGGGTGTCTTGTTCTTAGACTTTTCTGACTAAAGGGCAAAGTTGAGGCTCAAAATCACACATCTTGTATAGATGTAAACTGTATCACTGTTTGCTTGTGTTGGTCAGACCGCCCATGTCCTTCACGTTGGCATCCAGACACCAGGCATCAGCCGCCGAGGACTCCCATTAGACATACTGAAACAATTAACTACAGCCATGTGGTCAACTAATGGTAGGGAACAAATTCCCATTGATTTTATGGAGTAAAGGAAAAATAAGATAATTATATCCACGTCTTATACTACCCCTATGTCTCAAACCGTTTGCAATTCATAAGCAAATGTTTTCAGGGTACCACTCTTTCAACAAATACATTGAGCTCCAAAAGTATTGGGACAGTGACAATGTTGTTGTTGTTTTGGCTCTATACTCCAGTACTTTGAATTTGAAATGATACAATGACTATGAGGTTAAAGTGCTGACTGACAGCTTTAATTTGAGGGTATTTTCATCCATATCAGGTGAACCATTTAGAAATTACTACACTCTTTGTATTTTTGTACATAGCCACCCCATTTTGAAATGCATTTGCTGTTTGTTTTGCTTGTGTTTCAGATTATTTTGTGCCCAATAGAAATGAATGGTAAATAATGTATCGTGTCATTTTGGAGTCACTTTTATTGTAAATAAGAATATAATATGTTTCTAAACACGTCTACATTAATGTGGATGCTACCATGATTACAGATAATCTTGAATGAATTGTGAGAATTGCTGAGTGAGAAAGTTAATGGGACACAAATATAATCCCCCCCTAAGACATGCTAACCTTACAATAACAGGGGAGGTTAGCATTTCTGGGGGGGGGGGTATGATACTTAAGCTTCTGTAACTTTGTCACTCACCATTATTCACGATTCATTCAGGACTATCTGTAATCATGGTAGCATCCACATTAATGTAGAAGTGTTTAGAAACATATTCTATTCTTATTTAGAATAAAAGTGACTCCAAAATGACACAATACATTATTTACCATTCATTTCTATTGGGCACAAAATAATCTGAAACAACCAAAGCGAACAGCAAATGCATCCAACTAATTTGTAGAGTCACAAGCTTGATGTAGTCATTGCATGCTAGGAATATGGGATCAAATACGTTTTACTACTTTAATACACATATAAGTGAATTTGTCCCAATACTTTTGGTCCCCTAAAATGGGTGGACTACTGTACAAAAAGTGCTGTAATTTCTGAACAGTTCACCCGACATGGAGCTCACTGTAATTACACATTCAGATGATGCATTAAAGGCCCAATGCAGCTGTTTTTATCTCAATATCAAATCATTTCTGGGTAATAATTAAGTATCTTACTGTGATTGTTTTAAACTAAATTGGCTTCTTAGCAAAGAACAATTTCTCAAGCAATAATTTTGCTAGGACTGTCTGGGAGTGGTCTGAGTGAGGAGGGGAAAACTAGCTGTTATTGGCAGAGGTTTGGAACTCTCTTTCTTATTGGTCTATTAACTAATTTACCGCCTGGTGATGTCACTAGGCAGGCAAAACTCCATCCTACCAAAGCAGGCTGAAATTTCAGTCTGTCTTTTCAAACAGCTCTTAAAAAGGAAATTATAATAACTTTCAAAATTTCACAGTATTATTCCAACCTCACAGTGTGGAAATGTATATAAAACACAGGAAAATCACATTTTTGACTGCAACGGGCCTTTACTAAAAAAGTGACCAAGCAGTCATTCAACTCTGATCGTGAACAGAAGTTAATGTGTCCATTGTGGAATTTCCTGTTTATTACACCAGGTCCTGCTAATGACTGGGAGGTTTAGAGGTCCCATCAGGGTGGAGTGACAACATAATAGTCATAATGTGCTCCCTAAAATAGGACCCTAATTATCACTGTGGGAAATGTCTACACCATAGAATGACATATAAATTATAGGATCTCTATGGTCCACACAGCTAGCTGAGGCTGCTGATATAGTGAGAGTACAAATAAATGTAGCCCCCTGGGCTTCTGCGATCACATATGAGTAGAGGGTACTGGCTATATCTGCCTATAAAATATGACCATATTATAGTGTAATAAGACGTGCTTATGTTTTGAGTGCTGAGATGAAAGCCACCAGAAATGCAGACACTACCCCCCTAGTCTTAACTCTGTTCAGTCTCAATTCTTGCAAAATGAGAGGAAAATGGAGAACCTCCTCTACTTGCAGTGCTCGATACTTCCCAGATAGTTTGAGTGCTTTTTTATCAGGGGGAAAAGACTGAAATCTCTATCCGACACAGTGTGGTATATCTGTTTCCATCATCAATATTTTTTAGCTGTCAAGACTTATCTTTGGTGGAAAATTAGGCAATGCTTTATGTTTGTGTATCAGTGGGTGGCTGAGATCTATGAAGATTGTCCTACTTGAGCAGTATACTGATTTGTTCTGTCGTTCAAACTTTCAACCATGAAGAGGTCATTTAAATGTCTGATTATTATCACAACCTCTTTTCAACACAGGATCTTGTCAACACATTTGAGATGGGGCTCTTGCTGAAATGTGTATGTCATCTTTATAGTTCTGTACATGCTGTACTCACAGTTGCACATATTTTATTTCACAACACTGCAGTATGGGATGCAGTGTTTAATGTTTTGTATACTGTAGAGATTTCAGAGGTTTATCATTTCAGTGAGTTACAGTAAGCCTGTTACCTATGCTGTACCAATAATACCGATTTAGGAGATACCACACCAGGTCTCAGGGATGGCTAACTCTGGAGATCCTGTCAGATTGCGACGTGAATGCGGTAGGCGAAGTCAAACGCAGGACACCGAGCTACTGGAAACAATACTTTACTAACAAAGTAACCAGAATACAAAACAACCTCCAAACAGGGAGGGGAATACCCGCACACTAGCAACTGCCGAACATGACGAGAACAATCACACACAACACACAATGAACGACAGAGGGTTAAATAGGGAATACAATACAACATAATAGGAAACAGGTGTACACAATCAAGACAAAACAAGTCAAACACAGAAACATAGATCGGTGGCAGCTAGTACTCCGGGGACGACGAACGCCGAAGCCTGCCCGAGCAAGGAGGAGGAGCAGCCTCGGCTGATTTCGTGACAGTACCCCCCCCCTTGACGCGCGGCCCCAGCCGTGCGCCGACCCCAGCCTCGGGGACGGCCAGGAGGACGCGGAGCAGGGCGAGTCGGATGACTCCGGTGGAAGTCCCTCAACATGGAGGGATCTAGGATGTCTCTCCTGGGGACCCAGCACCGTTCCTCCGGACCGTACCCCTCCCACTCCACGAGATACTGCAGGCCCCCCGTCCGACGCCTCGAATCCAAGATGGAACGGACTGAGTACGCCGGAGCCCCCTCGATGTCCAACGGGGGCGGAGGAGCCTCTCGTACCTCACTCTCCTGGAGTGGACCAGCCACCACCGGCCTGAGGAGAGACACATGGAACGAGGGGTTAATGCGGTAATTAATGGGCAGTTGTAACCTATAGCATACCTCGTTCAATCTCCTCAGGACTTTAAATGGCCCCACAAACCGCCGACCCAGCTTCCGGCAGGGCAGGCGAAGGGGCAGGTTTCGGGTCGAGAGCCAGACCCGATCTCCCGGTGCATACACCGGAGCCTCACTGCGGTGGCGATCGGCGCTCGCCTTTTGCCGCCTGATAGCCCGCTGCAGATGGACATGCGCAGCGTTCCAGGGAATATATACCGACCACTCCTCTTGCCGGTCCTGGCAATACGACCTCAGAAACCTACCCACATCCTGGTTCACTCTCTCCACCTGCCCATTACTCTTGGGGTGAAAACCTGAGGTAAGGCTAATCGAGACCCCCAGACGTTCCATAAACGCCCTCCAGACCCTCCAGACTATATCCTCAGGCACCCCATAGTGCCGGAAGACGTGTGTAAACAGGGCCTCAGCAGTTTGTAGGGCAGTAGGGAGACCTGGCAGGGGAATGAGACGGCAGGCTTTAGAAAACCGATCCACAACGACCAAGATCGTAGTGTTCCCCTGGGAGGGGGGAAGGTCCGTGACAAAATCCACCGATAGGTGAGACCACGGCCGTTGTGGAACGGTTAGGGGTTGTAACTTCCCCCTGGGCAGGTGTCTAGGTGCCTTACACTGGGCGCACACCGAGCAGGAGGAAACATAAACCATCACGTCATTCGCTAAAGTTGGCCACCAGTACTTCCCACTAAGGCAGTGCACTGTCCGACCAATACCCGGATGACCAGAGGAGGGTGACGTGTGAGCCCAGTATATCAAACGATCGCGAACCTCGAGCGGCACGTACCTCCGACCCTCTGGACACTGTGGAGGAGTAGGATCGGAACGTAACGCCCGCTCGATTTCTGCATCAACCTCCCACACCACCGGTGCCACCAGACAAGACTCCGGGAGTATGGGAGTGGGCTCAATGGACCTCTCCTCTGTGTCATATAGTCGGGACAGGGCGTCTGCCTTAGCGTTTTGGGACCCTGGTCTATAGGTGAGCTTAAATACAAAGCGGGAGAGAAACATAGACCACCTTGCCTGGCGAGGGTTCCGCCTCCTCGCTGCCCGGATGTACTCCAGGTTACGATGGTCAGTCAGAATGAGAAAAGGGTGTTTAGCCCCCTCAAGCCAATGTCTCCACACCTTCAGGGCTTGAACCACAGCTAGCAGCTCCCTGTCCCCCACGTCATAATTGCGCTCCGCCGGACTGAGCTTCTTAGAATAGAAAGCACAGGGGCGGAGTTTAGTGGCATACCCGAGCGCTGAGACAGCACAGCGCCAATCCCAGCCTCGGAAGTGTCCACCTCCACCTGGAATGCCAAAGAGGGATCCGGATGCGCCAGCACCGGAGCCGAGGTAAACAGGTCCTTCAGACGTTTAAACGCCCTGTCTGCCTCAGCTGACCACTGCAGGCGCACCGGACCCCCCCTTAGCAGAGAGGTAATGGGAGCTGCTACCTGTCCAAAGCCCCGGATAAACCTCCGGTAGTAATTGGCAAAACCCAAGAAGCGCTGCACCTCCTTTACCGTGGTAGGAGTCTGCCAATTACGCACTGCAGAAACGCGGTCAATCTCCATCTCTACCCCTGACGTGGACAACCGATGTCCCAGGAAGGAGATGGACTCCTGGAAGAACAGACATTTCTCCGCCTTCGCATACAGGTCATGCTCCAACAGTCTACCAAGCACTCGACGCACCAGGGACACATACTCGGCTCGTGTAGCGGAGTATATTAGAATGTCATCAATATACACCACAACACCCTGTCCATGCAAGTACCGGAAAATCTCATCCACAAATGATTGGAAGACTGAAGGAGCATTCATTAAACCGTATTGCATGACGAGGTACTCATAGTGACCCGAGGTGGTACTGAATGCTGTCTTCCACTCATCTCCCTCCCTAATGCGCACCAGGTTGTACGCGCTCCTGAGATCCAATTTTGTGAAGAATCGCGCCCCGTGTAATGACTCCGTCATACTAGCAATCAGAGGGAGAGGATAGCTGTATTTGATTGTGATCTGATTTAGACCACGGTAATCAATACACGGGCGTATACCCCGATCCTTCTTCTTCACAAAAAATAAACTTGAGGACGCAGGGGAAGTGGACGGCCGTATGTAACCCTGTCTCAGAGATTCGGTGACGTAGGTCTCCATAGCGGCCGTCTCCTCCTGAGACAGAGGATACACGTGACTACGTGGAAGCGCAGCGCCTACTTGGAGGTCTATCGCACAATCCCCCTGTCGATGAGGTGGTAATTGAGTCGCCTTTTTCTTACTGAAGGCGAGTGCCAAATCGGCATACTCAGGTGGAATGTGCAAGGTGGGAACTTGGTTCGGGCTTTCCACTGTCGTTGCCCCTACGGAAACTCCTACACACCGCCCAGTACACTGATCAGACCATCCCTTGAGAGCTCTCTGCTGCCTTGAAATGTTGGGGTCATGAGATGTTAACCAGGGAAGCCCCAACACCACGGGAAACGCAGGAGTCAATCAAATACAAACGTAATATCTCCTCATGACCCTCCTGCGTTTTCATCCGGAGAGGCGCCGTGACCTCCCTAATCAATCCTGACCCCAAAGGGCGGCTATCTAGGGCATGAATAGGGAAGGGCACATCAACAGGTACGATAGGAATCCCTAACTTATAGGTGAACTGGCTATCTATAAAATTCCCAGCTGCGCCTGAATCTACTAGCGCCTTATGCTGGGAGTGAGGAGAAACCTCGGGAAACACCACTTTAATACACATATGATCAGCAGAGAGCTCTGGGTGAGTTGGGTGCCTACTCACCTGGAATGACTCATCAGTGCGTCGCCCACTGCCTCAATTCCTAGGAGACCCTCCCCAGCACCGACCAGCAGTGTGTCCTCTGCGACCACAGTTGGTGCAGGGGACGGCCTCCCTCCTGGTCTCCCTCCTGGTCTCCCTAGCACCAGCACCCCCATGCTCCATAGGGGTCGGCTCGGAAGTGCTGGGGGATGGAATGGAGGGCCCCGAATCCGGACGTCCGCGGGTAGCCAACAGGGTATCCAGGCGAATCGACATGTCCACCAGTTGATCAAAGCTGAGGTTGGTGTCCCTGCAGGCCAATTCCCGACGCATGTCCATAGCTGACCGTAGCGGCGTCTATCCCACCCCACTCGGCGTTGGCCCACTCCAGCGCCTTGCCGGACAGACAGGAGATGAGGGCGGACACGCTCTCGTATCCCGAGGGCGCCGGGTGAATGGTTACTAGGTAGAGTTCAACCTGGAGTAGGAAACGCTGGCACCCGGCCGCTGTGCCATCATAAGCCCTCGGGAGCGAGAGCCGAATCCCACTGGACCCCGGAGGTGAAACGATGGGCATCGCCGATGGTGGTGGCATCGTTGGAGGGGGTATAGGTAGATCCCCTCTTTCCAATCGCTCAATGGTGTTCACCACCTGTTCCATGGCGGTGCCGAGAGCCTGGATCATGGCCGCTTGGTGTTCAACGCGTGCCTCCATAGATCCAGCTGGCACCGCCTCTCCTGCTGACTCCATGAGAGTGGTGTGTGATTCTGTCAGATTGCGACGTGAATGCGGTAGGCGAAGTCAAACGCAGGACACCGAGCTACTGGAAACGATACTTTACTAACAAAGTAACCAGAATACAAAACAACCTCCAAACAGGGAGGGGAATACCCGTACACTAGCAACTGCCGAAAATGACGAGAACAATCACACACAACACACAATGAACGACAGAGGGTTAAATAGGGAATACAATACAACATAATAGGAAACAGGTGTACACAATCAAGACAAAACAAGTCAAACACAGAAACATAGATCGGTGGCAGCTAGTACTCCGGGGACAACGAACGCCGAAGCCTGCCCGAGCAAGGAGGAGGAGCAGCCTCGGCTGATTCCGTGACAGATCCCTTCCATCTCCACTGAGTTAGGTAAATCTGCTTTTAGTTTTTTTGCACTTTACTTATGGAATAATCTTCAAAGTGCTCTAAAAGTGGAAGAGTTGGTGCCTCTAGGGCAATTCAGACTGCTGATTGAGGACCGTTTTTACTGATGAATGTGTTTGTTTTCTATGTTTTGCTTTTCATGTATAGTGATGTGTATAGTGTATATTAATGTGTATAGTGATGTGTATAGTGTATATTGATGTGTATAGTGATGTGTATAGTGTATATTGATGTGTATAATGTATATTGATGTGTATAGTGATGTGTATAGTGTATATTGATGTGTATAGTGTATATTGATGTGTATAGTGGTGTATATTGATGTGTATAGTGTATATTAATGTGTATAGTGTATATTAATGTGTATAGTGTATATTAATGTGTATAGTGATGTGTATATTGATGTGTATAGTGTATATTGATGTGTATAGTGATGTGTATATTGATGTGTATAGTGTATATTGATGTGTATATTGATGTGTATAATGTATATTGGTGTGTATATTGATGTGTATATGCCCTGGAGTTTGTCGGGTGAGGTTGTGTCTCTCTCTGGCGGGAGGTAAGCTTGGCTTATATGGCTTATATGGTGTTGAGTAAAGCTTAAACCATGTATTTAGATTGTAGGTAGTTATTGTAGTTATCGTAAGTTATTGTAGGTAAGTATTGTATTCGGCTGAGCCCTGTGAAGCACGAGGCTAGCTAACCCACTACCTGGACTAGCTAGCGGGTAGCTACTGGTAACTATTAGCAACTGTGGATAGTTGTTTCACGCTTGAGAGTACCTGTAATTATGCCAGCTAGCTGCCTACCATTCAGCTGTTTTCTAACCTCATTGTCTGAAGCGTTGGCGTTAGGTAGTTAGTAGCTACTGTGCTCGAAATGTAGCTAGCTTGTTGCTACCTGGATAGCTAACTAAACAATAGCTGGAACGACCTAGCGAACAGACGCGAACTGGCTGAGTCGATTCAGTGGCTAGCTTTGCACTTGGCTGGCTAACAGTAGCTGCTAGGGGTAAGTTATAACCTACATTTGTGTTTTGTTTTTACATACTGGTAACCAGAGTCGTTCAAGGGAATTCGGGACATGGGTGACTAGTTAACGTTAGCTTGGCTCTCTCTGTGTGTTCGTGCCGTGGGAGGAGGGTTTTTTTCGTTGGCAGAGAGCAATGGCTAGCTAATATGCTAACTATTCTAGCTAACTAACTGGCTGAATAAGTTGACGACGGACTCGCTCAAGCTGTCGGGACTAACCCAGAACTTTACACAACGTTAGACACGGACACGAATGATCTGCTTGGCGTGTTGACACACTGGTGGTTTGTTGTGGCCGAGTATTGGTGCTAAACAGTGTTGTTGGAGGCTGGCATGCTAATTGGCTGTGGCGTCATAGGATTCGGTGCCCTGGATGGTTTTCACGGAAGAATACTGTACCAAGTTAGCTAGCTGAATAAACTAAGTTAGTCTATTCCTAGAAAACATTGAACCGCTGTAGTTTACAACAATTATAGTTTCTGAGGTGGAAGTTGGGAGAGTTATATTTGGGTGTTTCAGGGAAACGCTCTCTCGCTTTCCCAGATGTTTAGTTCATTTCATTCCGATCTCCTTTGCATTATTGTAGCCATTTTCTGTAGCCTGTCAACTATGTGCCTGTCTATCCCTGTTCTCTCCTCTCCGCAGAGGCTATACAAACGCCTCACACCGCATGGCTGCTGCCACTCTAACCTGGTGGTCCCTGCACGCACGACCCACGTGGAGTTCCAGGTCACCGGCAGCCTCTGGAACTGCCGTTCTGCGGCCAACAAGGCAGAGTTCATCTCAGCCTATGCTACCCTCCAGTCCCTCGACTTCTTGGCGCTGACGGAAACATGGATTACCACAGAAAACACTGCTACTCCTACTGCTCTCTCCTCGTCTGACCATATGTTCTCGCATACCCCGAGAGCATCTGGTCAGCGGGGTGCTGGCACAGGAATCCTCATCTCTCCCAAGTGGACATTCTCTCTTTCTCTCCTGACCCATCTGTCTATCTCCTCATTTGAATTCCATGCTGTCACAGTCACTAGCCCATTCAAGCTTAACATCCTTATCATTTATCGCCCTCCAGATTCCCTTGGAGAGTTCATCAATGAGCTTGACGCCTTGATAAGTTCCTTTCCTGAGGATGGCTCACCCTTCACAGTTCTGAGTGACTTCAACCTCCCTACGTCTACCTTTGACTCATTTCTCTCTGCCTCCTTCTTTCCACTCCTCTCCTCTTTTGACCTCACCCTCTCACCGTCCCCCCTACTGACAAGGCAGGCAATACGCTTGACCTCATCTTTACTAGATGCTGTTCTTCTACTAATCTCACTGCAACTCCCCTCCAAGTCTCCGACCACTACTTTGTATCCTTTTCTCTCTCGCTCTCCTCCAACACTACTCACTCTGCCCCTACTCAGATGGTAATGCGCCGTCGCAACCTTCGCTCTCTCTCTCCCGCTACTCTCTCCTCTTCCATCCTATAATCTCTTACCTCTGCTCAATCCTTCTCCCTCCAATCTCCTGATTCTGCCTCCTCAACCCTCCTCTCCTCCCTTTCTGCATCCTTTGACTCTATGTCCCCTATCCTCCCGGCCGGCTCGGTCCTCCCCTCCTGCTCCGTGGCTTGACGACTCATTGCGAGCTCAATGAACAGGGCTCCAGGCAGCTGAACGGAAATGGAGGAAAACTAGACTCCCTGCGGATCTGGCATCTTTTCACTCCCTCCTCTCTACATTTTCTTCCTCTGTTTCTGCTGCTAAAGCCACTTTCTACCACTCTAAATTCCAAGCATCTGTCTCTATCCCTAGGAAGCTCTTTGCCACCTTCTCCTCCCTGCTGAATCCTCCCCCCCCCCCCCCCCCCCTCCCTCTCTGTGGATAACTTCGTCAACCATTTTGAAAAGAAGGTTGACGACATCCAATCCTCGTTTGTTAAGTCAAATGACACCGCTGGTCCTGCTCACACTGCCCTACCCTATGCTTTGACTTCTTTCTCCCCTCTCTCTCCAGATGAAATCTTGCGACTTGTGACGGCTGGCCGCCCAACAACCTGCCCGCTTGACCCTATCCCTTCCTCTCTTCTCCAGACCATTTCCGGAGACCTTCTCCCTTACCTCACCTCGCTCATCAACTCATCCTTGACCGCTGGCTATGTCCCTTCCGTCTTCAAGAGAGCGAGAGTTGCACCCCTTCTCAAAAAACCTACACTCGATCCCTCCGATGTCAACAACTACAGACCAGTATCCCTTCTTTCTTTTCTCTCCAAAACTCTTGAGCATGCCATCTTTAGCCAACTCTCTTGCTATGTCTCTCAGAATGACCTTCTTGATCCATACCAGTCAGGTTTCAAGACTGGTCATTCAACTGAGACTGCTCTTCTCTGTGTCAAGGAGGCTCTCCGCACTGCTAAAGCTAACTCTCTCTCCTCTGCTCTCGTCCTTCTAGACCTATCTTCTGCCTTTGATACTGTGAACCATCAGATCCTCCTCTCCACCCTCCCCGAGTTGGGCATCTCCGGCGCGGCTCACTCTTGGATTGCGTCCTACCTGACAGGTCGCTTCTACCAGGTGGTGTGGCGATAATCTGTCTCCGCACCACATGCTCTCACCACTTGTGTCCCCCAGGGCTCAGTTCTAGGCCCTCTCCTATTCTCGCTATACACCAAGTCACTTGGCTCTGTCATATCCTCACATGGCCTCTCCTATCATTGCTACACAGACGATACGCAATTAATCTTCTCCTTTCCCCCTTCTGATAACAAGGTGGCGAATCGCATCTCTGCATGCATGGCAGACATATCAGTGTGGATGACGGATCACCACCTCAAGCTGAACCTCGGCAAGACGGAGCTGCTCTTCCTCCTGGGGAAGGACTGCCCGTTCCATGATCTCGCCATCACGGTTGACAACTCCGTTGTGTCCTCCTCCCAGAGTGCAAAGAGCCTTGGCATGACCCTGGACAACACCCTGTCGTTCTCAGCAAACATCAAGGCGGTGACCCGATCCTGTAGGTTCATGATCTACAACATTCGCAGAGTACGACGCTGCCTTACACAGGAAGCGGCACAGGTCCTAATCCAGGCACTTGTCATCTCCCGTCTGGATTACTGCAACTCGCTGTTGGCTGGGCTCCCTGCCTGTGCCATTAAACCCCTACAACTCATCCAGAACGCCGGAGCCCGTCTGGTGTTCAACCTTCCCAAGTTCTCTCACGTCACCCCGCTCCTCCGCACACTCCACTGGCTTCCAGTTGAAGCTCGCATCTGCTACAAGACCATGGTGCTTGCCTACGGAGCTGTGAGGGGAACGGCACCACCGTACCTTCAGGCTTTGATCAGTCCCTACACCCAAATGAGGGCATTGCGTTCATCCACCTCTGGCCTGCTGGCCCCCCTACCTCTGCGGAAACATAGTTCCAGCTCAGCCCAGTCAAAACTGTTCGCTGCTCTGGCACCCCAATGGTGGAACAAGCTCCCTCACGACGCCAGGACAGCGGAGTCACTCACCACCTTCCGGAGACACTTGAAACCCCACCTCTTTAAGGAATACCTGGGATAGGATAAAGTAATCCTTCTACCCCCCCTTACCCCACCCCAAAAAAATAAAAAATAAAAATAATAATTGTAAAGTGGTTGTCCCACTGGCTATCATAAGGTAAATGCACCAATTTGTAAGTCGCTCTGGATAAGAGTGTCTGCTAAATGACGAAAATGTAAATAGTGATGTGTATATTAATGTGTATATTGATGTGTATATTAATGTATAATGATGTTTATACAGGGCTCATCTGTGAAAGAGACCTTGGCCTCGGCATGACTCCCTGTCAAAATAAAGGTTAAATAAATAAATGTTCATGTCAAATTATTACATCAGTAAGCTGAAGCAGTAACAACTTCTGTTACGGTGCTTTTCAAAGGGCTATCATTCTTCTTCTCTTAAATAATAATAAATAATGCTGAAGGGAATAATTGCAGTAAGAGAATATTCTGGGTACAAAATGACTCATAGATTATTAATTTACCAGATGAGAAATAGTCTCAGCTTTTCCATATTTCACACTCATCAGCGTGTCTGTCACTGCCTTTCTGAGGGCAGGAAGAAATGGCCGTATCAACGTGAAGGATTATAAAAGGAATATGACTGGATCACGGTAAATGCATTAACAATAGGAGGTGAAAAGGGAATGCCACATGAAAGCTATAGGGGAATCCAAGCCTCAGACTCATGACGACTGCAAGTGGAAGTCCACAGCCTTTCTCTCTAAAGGACAGGGTGGACGGTGGCCTTGAGGCTGGTACTGAGTCACCCTGGGAAATGCAAAAGGACCAAGTTCTCTCTCTACTCTGCTTCTTTTTCTTTTGTCGAAATGGTTAACGGTTGGTTCTGGAATGATATGCAATGGTCGTTGAGCATTATGAAACCCTTTTGTCTATAGTTGATTTGGAGACTATATTGTGCCAGTTGGATTGTACTAGCTATGCATATTTCTTACCTAGTGATTCAACATTGTAGATTTGTAAATATGCCAGATGATAATTGTTTTATTGTTGATGACAGCGTTTGACAGGGCTCTCTTGATTTGATGGACAGTTCTCTCTTGATTTGTTTAATATCTGTATACCTCTAAACCTCTCTCTCTCTGTTACACACAAATCATCCCATAGTCAATTATACTATTTTTGATCTTAGGAGTTTAATACATATAATAGGCAGGGGACATTTATTCATATAGGCAAAATGTTTGTATTTTCTTTTACAAAACACCCAAGCACACAGAAGCATGCACATGCCCACATGCCCACCCCACTGATCTCTGCTTGTGGTCCTGGACCCTCTGCCTGTGGGTCACTAGGATGTCTCTGAGGGCCCTTGGCCTGTGGGTCACTAGGATGTCTCTGAGGGCCCTTGGCCTGTGGGTCACTAGGATGTCTCTGAAGGCTCTTGGCCTGTGAACTGGCTATTAGTGGGGCTTTAGCTCGATGGTTGCCATATGGTAATAAACTCCAGGCAGTCTCCAGTTACTGCTCTGTGATGTGGAGCCTTTGTCCTCGTGCTGTGTTTCCACAGTGCCTCATGAGGACGCTGGAATGAAAGTTTCCTGGACCTCGAGCCTTCCTGAGCAGCCTTCCTGAGCCAGGTTCTCTGAGCCAGGTTCTATCAAAACTGAGAGAATGGAAATAGTGTTCCAGTTTCCAGGCAGAAACCATCTCAACCTTCTGAGTCCATTCAGAGAGTTTTATAGACACTCAAAACAGATAACTGTCGTTTCAACCCCTGTCAATTGATGAATGGCATTCTTATGTGAACCACTCTGTTGTGGAGAAAAGTACATCTTGGGCAGAAACTGACAGCTGCTAAACACATGCCTGACACTCAGGAAGAATGAATCACAATAACCACTGTGTATAAGCCCATTTAGTAGATAAAAATGTACATGGCACAGGGTCATTGTACAGCAGCCTTTGTGCATTGTACCGGACAGTACGGTTTCCAATATTTTCACACATGCAGGAAATGTCTGCTCTTGCACAGCTTGGATAAGTAATTGCCCTGCTTGTATAATACTCCACATTTTAGTGTCTTTTCAATAAATAAAATATTCCTAGTGGCTGATATTCTACCCAGAAGCAGGACTGGAGCCCACTGGTCCACACTGATTATAATGAGCAGGATTAGGGGGACAGAGGGGCAAAAATATACAACTGGAGATTTGGGAACCATTTTAGGGCTGCAAAGCAAGTATTCACAGACAGTTTTGGCAATCTAGGTAAGAAAACAATTTAGCCATTGATCTTAGTATGTTCTGTCTCTAAAGCTTTATGAGAGTATGATTCATAGAATGACACCTCCCACTGTGCTAAAGCTGTGGTAAAATGTCTTTCCCCTGTTCAGACAGTAAAACATGAAGTTATTACCCACTAAGGGGTGTCAGGGGAATGCTACTGGGCAAGCTGAATGGATTTGTTATGGGCATTAAAAATACCCTGGAGACAACAAATAAATATTCCAAGTAGAAAACAGTTATTTTCTTTTTGAGCAAAAGGTCGTGCTGGGAGCTGGAATGCACATTACCCTAAGTATGGTTTTAACAGAATAACGGGCTAAACTCACTAGTATTTTTCAGTGGAATATGAGGCCAAATAGGATAGAGATTGTAGAAATGGTTTTGGACAGACCTGACTAAAGACCCGCAATGGGACACATTAAGATTCTAACAAAGAAAAACGGACGTCAGTGTGCTGCTAACAGTGTATCTTCCTCCACTAACCCTGTCCCCATACCGGGCTCGAACCAGTGATCCTCTGTTCGCAGACACACGTGATCGCCTTCCTTGACAACGTACCAACCGTTTAAGCTATCGAAAAATATCTCTCCCCGCGGACATAGATGGAACCAACCATGTTGCTATGGAGCTGAGGGTGGCATCAGGAGCATGCAGTGTGTAAGCCGGGCGCTAGGCTGCAGATGAGCGCTATGCCATGGAAGAAGGGATCAGTCAGGGGGAAGAGGAGGATCAGGAAGACGACGACACCCAGCAGGTAGAAGAACAGCATCAAGCAGCAGTGTGGATGCTCCAGGGCTGAGCCGATAGGAGGGAGGCCCATGCTGTTACAGAAGGAGTGGCACAGCACTGGCCCACCAAATGGCCTGAGGAGAGACCCAAAAACACACCAAGATGGACAGATATAACAGTGTGACAGAGAGAAAAAACATTCCGATTTAAATTGAAAGATTGCACCCACAGGTATTCGTCCTGGTTCTTTCACGGGACTTTCCTAATTGGCCTAGTAGTAAAGGTATATTTTAACGGTAAACATTTATTACCTTTTAATGTGGAAGGAAATTAACACAATCAGTCGTGATGTTTTTCATCTGATTGTCAAACAAATCACTTCAAAAAAGTAAAGTAGGCTACTTGTGCACGTTCCTCCAGCATCCAAACAGTGCACTGTGCACCTGTGATTTTTGATGAACGGGAAAGAGACATCTGTTACAAAACACCAAAAAGTGTAATGACACACTTTTGTAGCCTGAATTAATTTATGCTTCTTGCTGACAGATTGACCTTTTTTGTACAAATTAAAGTCGGCACAACTGAAAAGGGGCTGAAATACAGATGCAAATACAGCTGTATGTGTCTGTACCGAGCTCACTGGCGCCGGAAACTGAAGGCCAAATTGAAAGAATGTTGCAAGTTCGCTAGTGGCAGGACCCAGTTGATACAATGTTGCAAGTTCTATATCGTGGAGCTCCGCCCCATAGGGGAGCTCTGCTCCTAATGGTTTACCCTCTGCCCTAAGGCAGCAGCAGCCTGAGACAAAATTATGCACACACCTACAGCCAATAGGAGTACAGGTGTCCCTATAAGAGGGGGTTGCCTCCCTCAATCAGCCTCCCTTTTTCTTCAGCGACTGGATGACTAGACTGAAGAGCCAAGAAGAGACGAAGCACGAAAGACTCAGGACGAAAACGCCGTTGATATTCCAGTCATCAACGTCGTCTAAATGAGCACACCGGGAGATTTTCCACCCCCCAAAAGCTCTTTTCAGAGCTCAGTGCAGATGCACTTCCATGGCGGCCGGTGACCACCACGACTTATGTTTCGTGTGTTTGGGATCCCAGCATGCCAAGGAAGGCGTCTGCAGTCCCCCGAATTGCGCCTCCTGCGCCCCCTCCTTTCTTTAAAGGAGAGGAAGCAGCGTTGGGCGTTTTTCAGGGGGAGACATCCCCCTTGAGGATGTGTTGTCGATACTAGCCTCTGCTTCAGAGGTGTCGTCCGACGGCGCAGACTCGGGGGAAGATGGGGATTTTGAGGAAGGGTCTGGCATTCCAATGGAACAGTCGGACCCCGTCCCTCATACTTTCAAGCCCCCCTTTCCTTTGGAGAGCGAGAGGGCTTGTAGTCCCTATATAGCGAAGGGGATACGAGCTCTGAGAGATCAGAAGCTCTCTCTTTCGCTGCAGCCTCTCTGAGAGCGGATTTTCCGGGTCTCATTGAGAGAGCTGCTCAATGGCTGGCAATAGAGCTGCCCCCTCTTCCCCTCCGCACCGGAGGTTGATATGATGGAGGGCGGTCCTTATTCCAGGCCAAGGAAGGCGGCAGAGCCAGTGGCTCCTGCCATGCCTTCTTTGGCTAGGTACGTTGGAGGCTCGTGGGAGGCACCTTTAGCGGCGCGTTTGCCTGTAAAAGCGTATCTCCCATTCACGAGAGTGGAAGGAAGGCTTCAGGGTCAGGGAATCCCCAGGTTAGAGAGCGCCATGGCGGCGTATCTCGTACCGGGTTCGAGCCCTTGGCCACGTTGCCATCCCAGAAGGACCGACTCACAGCGTCGCTGTTAGAGAAGTCTTTTGGGTTGGGAGCCCAAGCTGTAGCAGCAGCTAACAACACATTGCCCTCTTGGCGGCCTCTCTGTCCCGTTTAACCACGGTAAGACAGAGATGGCACCGGAGGAGGTGGAGGAGGCGTCCAGAATTTCTGGCGCATACTCCACCTACACAGGCGTCCGCAGTCTGCGCAGGGAGAT
Source organism: Coregonus suidteri (assembly GCA_036851935.1). Classification (NCBI taxonomy): domain Eukaryota; kingdom Metazoa; phylum Chordata; class Actinopteri; order Salmoniformes; family Salmonidae; genus Coregonus; species Coregonus suidteri. The sequence goes on along the minus strand of CM072239.1, from coordinate 37,615,975 downwards.
CCATGGCCACTTCGGTGGTCGGGGAACGACACCTCTGGTTGTCTTTGACTTCCATGAAAGAGGCAGACAGGACGTCTCTCTTGAACGCCCCCCTCTCTAACGACGGCCTCTTTGGGGTTCGCAGTCAAGGAGGCGACGGAGCGTTTTTTTCGAAGTTGGAGGAGGAGAAGAAGCAGTTGGCCAAGCACCTGCCGTTGGCAGGACGACTCGGCCCCCCTCCTCCCCAAAGGCCATCTACCTGCGCCCCTCTAAGTAGACCGGGATCTACGACGAGGCGGCGTAATCGGCGTCATCCGGCGGCCACGAGCAGCAAGGGAGCGGGCTCGGCCCTCCCAGCAGCTACGGTAGCCCCACTACAGCCGGCGAGGGAGGTGACGAGGACACCGACCTGGCCCTCCAAGGGAGGCAAGAGGAGGCGTACGTGACGGGACGCGGGGGAGAGGATGGAGGACGCATCGATGGTGTCGAACGCGCCCACTGTTCCCCCCCACCCTTCGGTTGAAGGGGACGGGTGCTGATGTAAATGCTTTTGTTGATGTGTTTAATAAAGAGTTGGCTCCACCTGACTTTGTCAAAAAAGAGCCTCTTTTCCATAATACGTCCGAGAGCGTTCAAATCTCACCCTCTCTTCCTTACCACTCTAAGAGCCGTTCAGCCCACCGAGGGTGCGTTGCTGAACAGGCACTAAGAGTAGGTATCCAGAAGACCTCAATCAGGTCGTCACATCACACTTCACGTATAAGAAGTGCTTTACATAGAAGGCAGCAGTCCCGGTCAGATTCTGACATGAGGACGCAGCCGCTATTTGGGGATGGCGCACTAGTACAGACTAAGGTCTCCACTAGTACGAGCCAGACCCATGCTGCGTTCACGGAGGGCCCGATTACCGCGGTCACCAAGGTGCCCAGAGTATCGGCGCCCCCAGGCATTGTAACACAGCAGCTATCTGGGGACGGCGCATTATCGTAGACCAAGGTCTCGGTTAATGCGATTCAGACCCATGCTACGTTCACGGAGGGCAGGATTACTAGCGTTATGGGTATAACCAAAGTTCAGCTCCCCTGACAGAACGAGCCAGTACTCACCACACTGAGCGTGAATCAAACCCACCAGGGGTGCAGAGTTGAACACACACAGAAGGTGAAAGTTAAGAAGGTATCAAGGCGCCGCCTTGTTTTACCTCATAGAGACCTCATACTACAGACTTCTAGGAGTACTGTAGTGAAGGGCTCTGATAGCGAATTGCAGTCACCTAAGATGACGCAATCGCTTGCTGGGGATGGTGCCCTGCCGCAGGCTGTGGCCTCGGTCAGTGCAATTCAGACCCGCGATGCGTTCAAGGAGGGCAGGAATACGACGGTTACGGGTTTAACCGACATCCCTACTCCTCTTTCTTTCTCAGAACGCATTTCCTCTCCCTTTCACGGGAGGCCCACCTTGGGCTGTTCCACCACTTCAATGTTGGGGAACAGTGGCGGTAAGGGCCATAGAGGAATACAGGTCCTTCCTACTGGATGCACCACAGCTTCGCGCCCAGCCACTTTCTCAGCATTGCTGGCAGTGGCGAAGAAGCTGCACCCTCTCACGCTGGCTAGAACAGACGTTGCAGAAGGGTTATGCTCTCCAATTCCACCGGACCCCACCCCCGTTCAGGGGAGTGGTGGAGACGGTGATGAAAAAACGCCAGACAAAGTGGCCGCTCTGATGACAGAGATTACGGAACTTTTGGCGAAGGAGGCGGTGACAGTAGTTCCCCGGGAGCAAAGGAACAAAGGGCTATATTCGCCTTATTTCCTAGTGCCCAAAAAAGACGGGGGGAGTGAGGCCGATTTTGGATTTACGCATTCTCAACGAGAGCATAACCAAACGGCCGGCCGTTCCGAATGCTAACGACAAAACGTCTGCTGGAATGTGTCCAGAGAGGGGACTTTGTACGAGCATAGACCTAAAGGACGCGTACTTTCATGTGCTGGTTCAGCCGCGTCACAGGAAGTTTCTGCGGTTCGCCTTTCAAGGGGTGGCGTACGAATACACGAGGATGCCATTTGGGTACGCCCTGGCACCTCGCACATTTTCCAAGTGTGTGGAGGCGGCATTGGAACCGTTGCATCGTCAGGGAATACGGCTACTAGCCTACCTGGACGACCTACTGGTTCTCGCCCCGTCAGCAGAGCTGGCGATCACTCACACAACACAGACAGTGATGCATCTCACAAGTCTGGGGTTCGCTGTGAATTGGAAAAAGAGCGCGCCCTGGCCCACTCATCAGATTGTCTACCTGGGGATACAGCTAGACACTGTGAGGATGAGGGCTCGAATCTCGGACCCCCGAAGGGTAGCCTTGTTGCTAGCCCTAAGGAAGTGTCGTCCGAATCACACGGTGACGGCGCTGTCGATCATGTCACTTTTGGGTCTCATGTCGTCAGCCCACTCTGTGGTTCCGCTGGGACTCCTGCACATGCGCAGGACGCAGCGATGGTTCGCCCAACTAAGACTAGACCCATTGCGTCAACGTCATCGGTTGGTGGTGGTTCCCCTCTCGCTCAGTGCAGACCTAAACTATTGGAGAAACTCGCGCGTTCTCACGCACGGAGTCCCGATAGGAAAGGTGTCCTCTCACATCCTAGTATTCACGGATGCGTCCCTGACGGGATGGGGAGGGACATGTCAGACACAAGCGATAGGAGGTGTGTGGCCTCAATCAGGTCGTCACATCAACCTCCTGGAGTTGGAAACGGTTCGACTGGTTCTGACCCACTTCGCGTCTACCCTTCGGGGTCGCGATGTGCTGGTCTGGTCAGACAACCGGACCACAGTAGCCCACATAAATCGCCAGGGTGGAGTCAGGTCGCCTGCTCTCCATCGGGCGGCAGAGGAATTGTGGCTGTGGGCTCACGAGCACCTTCGCTCATTGAGAGCAGCACACATTCCGGGCTACTTGAACGTAGGAGCAGACCTCATGTCAAGAGGGGGTCCTCGAGACGACGAGTGGTGTCTGCATCCAGACATTGTTCTCCAGATTTGGGAACAATTCGGGAGAGCCGAGGTGGACCTATTCGCGTCACGCGTGAACGCGCAATGTCCTCTGTGGTTCTCTCTGAGGGAACAGGACGAACCGCCACTGGGAAGGGACGCCTTTGCGCACCAACCGTGGCCGAGAGTTCTCCTGTATGCATTCCCTCCGCTGTCCTGCATTCTCCCACTGCTAGCCAGGGTGAGGTCAGGGGGGCTGTCAGTGATACTGATAGCGCCCGATCGCCCGGGGGCTCTGTGGTTTGCGGAGATGAGTCAGATGTTGATTGCGCCACCTTGGCCAATTCCACATCGACGGGACGCGTTGTCTCAGGCGGCTGGCACGATAGGGAAATTGCCCATAATCGGCCAACCACTGAAGGCCTGGCTGCTGAGAGGGACAGGGCTAGAGCGCCGTGGGTTATCTGATGCAGTGATCAGGACCATACAGGGTTCACGTGCCAGTTCCACTTCTAAGATGTATGCCAGTAGATGGAACGTGTTTTCACGATGGTGTATCACACAAGGTGTGGACCCCATGAGCTGTCAGGTGGAGAGAGTATTCTCTCTTTTCTGCAGCTCATGTTTGATAAGCAAAAATCGCCTGCCACGATTAGTGTTTGCAGCAGCGATTTCAGCTTGTCATGAGGGTTTTGGCAGAGACAATGTCTTTAGTCACCCTCTAGTGAAACGCTTCCTATTAGGAACGCGGCGACTTAGGCCAACACCTAGAGTCACGCTTCCTCAGTGGGATTTGGCTTTGGTACTCGAAGCGCTATGTAAGTCGCCGTTCAAAGCCATTGAATCAAATACCCCTCAAGATGCTGTCTATCAAGACAGCACTGTTGCTCGCTTTGACTACAGCTAAGCGGGTCAGTGATTTGTGTGCTCTTTCGACGAGACCTGACTGCCTGGCCATCAATGGTGACCTGAGCAGAGCAGTGTTACGTCCTAACCCGGCATTTGTGCCGAAGGTTATTAAGAGTTCATATAGGTCACAGACCGTGGAGCTGTGGGCTTTTTCTCCTCCTCCTCATAGAGAGAGGAGTGAGGAGAAGCTCCATCGCCTGTGCCCGGTACGCGCTTTGGCATGTTACGTCGAGCGCACACAGCAGCGATTAGGTCATCGCCTCAGTTGTTTGTGTGTCACGGTGCGGCTGCACTAGGTAGACCACTTTCAAAACAGAGGCTGTCTCACTGGCTTTGTGAAGGCATTGAGACAGCTTATGAGGTAGCAGGGCGGCAATTGCCTCAGGGTATCAGAGCTCACTCCACTCGTGGAGTAGCGGCTTCTACTGCCCTTTTTAGAGGAACAGGAGTAGAGGATATCTGTAGAGCAGCATCCTGGTCGACGCCGTCTCCATTTATCAGTTTCTATCTCTTAGATATGTCTTCTAATTCTCTGGCTCGATCTGTACTCAGCGTGGCTGAAGGGAGATCTTGAGCAAGAAAGAGAGGAGAAGCAGGACTGTGGACTCAGGTTTCCATCAGGTCCGCTTTGGTTAGGAAGACGTGTTTTTGACAGATGTGTTTTCTAACTCTTTGGCTCGGTCTGTACTCAGCATAGCTGAAGGGAGATCTGGAGCTAGGAAGAGAGGGAAAAGCAGGACTATGGACTGGGTTTCCATCAGGTCCGCTTTGGATAAGAAAACATATTTTGTGACATGAATCCTGACTGACAGGATCAGTACAGTAGAGGCATGCGTTGATTAACAGAATGTGAGGTCATCTATCTGCTTGTTCAGTTAGTATGACTCATGTTTTTGTTCCTGCCCACTAATCTCTGGGATTCCATTGAGTGAGTGAGGCGGTCTACCGCGTTCATAATGTAGAGTGACACTTGATGTCATTCCATTAGTGGTCGGTAGTGTTTTCACAGGATATTGAGGCACATCTATCTGCTAGTACAGATTAGTATGGCTTCTATTCTGGTGATCTTCCCACTAGTCATTGGCATTGCCATTGGACTAGGTGGGGCGGGTTTTTTAACCGATGACGCGGTATATTGTGACGCCCGTAGGGTTTTTTAGTTGCAGTACTGCGGGACTCGGTTGCAGCCATTGCTAGGCTTGACTTTCTCGTTTCGATGGGAAGTGTTAGGCTCGGCAGGGAGTACATTTTGGAGCGCTACGCTCCGCCTTAAACCATTAGGAGCAGAGCTCCCCTATGGGGCGGAGCTCCACGATATAGAACGATTAGTTACCGGAGTGTAACTCCAGTTCTATGAGTGGAGCGGAGCCCCATAGGGACTTAAGGCCCTGCCGACCCTCTCTAGTCTCGCTGAAGAAAATATATCTCGGGAGGCTGATTGAGGGGAGGCACCCCCTCTTATAGGGACACCTGTACTCCTATTGGCTGTAGGTGTGTGCATAATTTTGTTCAGGCTGCTGCTGCCTTAGGGCAGAGGGTAAACCATTAGGAGCAGAGCTCCCCTATGGGGCTCCGCTCCACTCATAGAACTGGAGTTACACTCCGGTAACTAATCGTTCGCTAGTGGCTGGACCCAGTCGATACAATGTTGCAGGTTCGCTAGTGAAAGCTCAAGACAGACAGAGAGAAAGGCAGACAGGCAGAGTAGATAGATGAATGCGATTTGAAAGAACCTAACCCAACTTTCACTGGTTAAAACCATGACAGAGAGGTGAGGTTGTTCTTTTCATTTGGAATAAGCTTTTATTTTGATATTTACCACTGTAGCAGTAAAAAATACGAAAAATAATAATAAGATAATGGTTAAAATCGAGCCCCCCCCCCACAGTTAGACTTTTGTTGCATTTAGGGGAGCTCATGTCTCATTTGACAGCACAGAATGCAGTCACGTGTGCTCATCTGTACATGTGTACACAGACACACATTCACCTGTCCTGATGAATATGAAGGCAGTGTAGGCACCAAACACTGAGGTGTAAGTGAACTGGAACACTACGGGGAATACAGAATTACATCATCACTGTAATTCACTAACAGGACACTGCACATGCTTTTACGATTAATTGGGGAGGGGAGGGGGTATATTTGCATTTGATTGTGTGTTTGTGTATTAAAAGTGTCTGGTTTCAAGGTTTCTGTAAATGTTTGTATGCCTTACATGCAGAGAGCAGGAGAACTGGCAGAGTGTCTTCTTTGAGTTGCAGCTGTTCAATAACATGGTGAAAATGGGCTGCAATGGTTGATGTGAGACAGAGATGGAAACCGTAACAATGGTGTTAATGTCAAGCAGAAGTTGTCAAATAACCTAGGCCTGTCTACTAACGTCTGCATTGCCCTACCCACGCCAAAGAAGAGAGGAGCGATGAAGATGGCAGCGGTGGGTCCAGTGCAGGGTACTAGCGTGGGCAGCATACAGGCCCGGAACACCAGCTCCTCAGTCAGTGGTGCGACCACCTGGTTCCCCAGCCACACCAGGTCCCCCCCACACACCACCCAGGACCTTGGGACTGCAGCAGGGTGAGTATCGTGATGGGGGCAACAAACAACACCCACCCACACTGCACAGACTCACTCACACCAGGCCAACTCTGGGGGACATACACACCAACACTAGCAAGAGCATGCTCACAGACATATTGACACTTATACATGCTTGATATAACTCACCGAGGCTTGATTTAATTTATGTGGGGTTATCCATAGCTGACTGGGTCAAGGGCCAAGAAAAAACACCTGAGAGAAGAGTTAGGAGGATGTACTTGTGACCACAAAAGTTGATCAGTGCATAATTGAATAGCAGTATACCAGTAACATACCAGTCAATACCAGTCATCCTGATTTTTGTTTCAGATTTAAAATAGTTATGTTGACATAGTCGATTTTAGATTCAGAGTGTGTGTGTGTGTGTGTGGGGGGGAAATCTAATGTAAAACAGGCCCACTACCATGGTGAGAATGAGGGGTAACGTGGCAGCTGGCACAAAGCCCTCCAGTCCAATGCCCATCATAGCCCACTGGGAGGGGCCCAGCATAAGAGGGAGAGAAGACAATATGAATAGAAATATAGCCTTCAATAAGCCTACTGTACTCATTTCCCACCTACCCAGGAATTTCAGACTCAACTCAAGTGAAGTATGAGTATTACACATAGATCTGCACAAAGACTACAAGATTGTAGAGTAGCTACATTAACACTAATCAATAACTTAATTGCAACTTTGAAAAACATGATGGATGTTGAGGTTTGGTTCTCCTATCTCTGCAATTTACCGTGACGCCCACCCAATCTGCCCAGCGCCTTTTAATCACACTGGGATTATCCCTGTGTACACACACACACACACACACAGACACACAGACACACACCCAGAGAGACACACACAGGCCGTTAAGCAAATAATGCGCTTTTCTATAGCACTAGTACGCAACATTAGACTATTGACAGACTTCTGTGTCCCAGTCCACACAGTTACCTTGGTAACTTGCCCCACCATAGGTATAAACTGCCGACGTAAGAAAAGTAAACAGTATAGAATGGACACCCTGCATACTCCATCCAGCGCCAACAAACTATCAACAAACTTGCAACATTGTATCAAAATTCTTATTTACAATGAGGGCGGTGATTGGGAGTCCCATAGGGAGGCGCACCCCAGCCAAACCCGGACGACGCTGGGCCAATTGTGCGCCGCCCTATGGGACTCTCAATCACCGCCGGATTGTGATACAGCCTGAAATCAAACCAGGGTCTGTAGTGACGCCTCTATCGCGAGCTATAGAGCCTTAGACCGCTGCGCCACTCGGGAGCCCTGACATGAGCGTGCACCTGGGTTGTTTCAGTAAACTCTCTTATTTCAGATGGTGTCCAGCTCAAGGTTTCGGTAAACTCTCTTATGTCAGATGGTGTCCAGCTCAAGAGGATTATCGGTAGCCTACTGTATAATAGCTTCATAATAGCTCCTGTCCAGGTTCTGTATTTTGTGATGACTCTGACCTCTGCTGGTCATTACACGTATCACATTCACTTTCAGTAGAAATGTTAGGGTCTGAAAGATATACAAAAAACGATATTTTGAGTCAACACAATAATGGTAATAATAACAATATACTTTATGACTATGGACTGCCATGTCTTCTGGGCGTTAAAAGCATGTTAAATTATCCACAGCAAAGAAGAAATAACTAGCAAAAGCCAAATGATTGAATGAGTGGATAGAAATAAGTTATTTGTAGTTTTAAGGAGATATGTTAAGTAGATAGTACACTACATGGCCAAAATAATGTGGACACCTGGTCGTCGAACATCTCATTCCAAAATCATGGGCATTAATATGGAGTTGGTGCCCCCTTTGCTGCTATAATAGCCTCCACTTTTCTGGGAAGGCTTTCCACTAGATGTTGGAACATTGCTGCGGGGACCTGCTTCCATTCAGCCACAAGAGCATTACTGAGGTCAGGCACTGATGATGGGTGATTAGGCCTGGCTCGCAGTCAGCGTTCCAATTAATCCCAAAGGTATTTGATGGGGTTGAGGTCAGGGCTCTGTGCAGGCCAGTCAAGTATTTCCACACCGATTTCGACTAACCATTTCTGTATGGACCTTGCTTTGTGCATGGGGGCATTGTCATGCTGAAACAGAAAAGGGCCTTCTCCAAACTGTTGCCACAAAGTTGGAAGCACAGAATCGTCTAGAATGTCATTGTATGCTGTAGCGTTAAGATTTCCCTTCACTGGAACTAAGAGGCCTAGCCTGAACCATGAAAAACACTCCAGTCGACGCTTGGCATTGCGCATGGTGATCTTAGGCTTGTGTGCGGCTGCTCGGCCATGGAAACCCATTTCATGAAGCTCCGGACGAACAGTTATTGTGCTGACGTTGCTTCCAGAGGCAGTTTGGAACTCGGTAGTGAGTGTTGTAACCGAGGACAAATGATTTTTACGCGCCACACGGTTCAGCACTCGGCGGTCCCATTCTGTGAGCTTGTGTGGCCTACCACTTCGCGGCTGAGCCATTGTTGCTCCTAGACATTTCCACTTCACAATAACAGCACTTACAGTTGACCGGGGCAGCTCAAACAGGGCAGAAATGTGATGAAACTGACTTGTTGGAAAGGTGGCATCCTATGACGGTGCCACATTGATAGTTACTGAGCTCTTCAGTACGGGCCATTCTACTACCAATGTTTGTCTATGGAGATTGCACGGCTGTGTGCTCAAGTTTATACACCTGTCAGCAACGGATGTGGCTGTCAATGTGCCCTTGAGCAAGGCACTTAACCCTAATTGCTCCTGTATGTGGCTCTGGATAAGAGCGTCTGCAAGAGCCACCCCTGGCTAGTACTGTAATAATGAAAGGTATCTGTTATCAGTCACCAACCAGAGGTCGCCCATATAGTATATTATAGGGAACATGTAAAGCTGTGATGGTACAGCAGCATTGTGACTTGAGATGAGGTCAAATTAAACGCTAAAGTGTTGGACATGCCTTAAATCCCTCCTGTTTATAGCCAGCTTCCACTCCAGAAAGAACCAAATGCTGTTGGCCTTTGGTTATGCACTCATTCATTAGGCAACAGAAATAACATGCAATGATTACACACAGAGAATCAAAACAAACATAAATCACAGTAATAAAACCACCATGTAATAATAGTATAATATAGCAATGATTAAAACAGACATTAAAAGATGGACACCATGATAGCAGATTTCCATTTGCCACGTGGTCTCCAGTTTGTGAAAATGGATTTACTTCACCCTGTCCTTAAAAGCATCCTTATTTTTTACCTACATAGTGTTTGTGTGTATGGGCCCAATGAGGTCTAAATCTGATTTCTGACGGATAGATGATACAAAAAGACTCTGGTTTAGCTGACACAATGCGTCTCTTATTTCACATTGTCATCATCAACAGTCAGCAGTGTGACTAGGAACCATAAAGGTCATAAAGGATATTATAAACTGGGTGGTTTGAGCCCTGAATGCTGATTGGCTGACAGCCATGGTATATCAGACCATATACCATGGGTATGACAAAACATTTATTTTTACTGCTCTAATTACGTTGGTAACCAGTTTATAACAGCAATAAGGCACCTCAGGTGTTTGTGGTATATGGCCAATATACCACGGCTAAGGACTGTATCCAGGCACTCCGCGTTGCGTCGTGCATAAGAACAGCCCTTAACGGTGGTATATTGGCCACATACCACACCTCCTCGGGCCTTATTACTTAAGTAATATAGTCAACCATAGTTGAAAGAACATCCATGATTTCTTTCAATCACAATGTGTGTTTAAACAGTCTGATACATACAATCATCAGTTTTATGCCTTACAATGCGAACCACATTTTTATATTAAGATGTTTCCACTTCTGTGCATTTCGGTGAATAACAATTGTGAGTTTATTATTTTTTTTATTTTTTTGGGGGGGGACTATTCATTCAGCACAAAACTGTCTTACTCACTCAATTATGGGCATAGGTGAAGATTTAAAAAATGTCAGTCAGTTCTTGAAGATCCCGCCACCTCCACCAGCATATTTTCCTGTTCTGTCAGAAGCACCCCAACTTCAACCCTGTACTGTTAATCTACGCATGGGCCTCTGGGGGTGAGAGGAGGGGGCAGGACAGTCCTAACAGCATCCTCCTCCAGACTGCCTCACTGGGGTGCTGTCAATCTTCAGGTTGTGCTTCTCTCCTCCTGCTGTGGCCCCGGGCCCCATGCGCTTCTTAATCTCAGCCGCCATGGTCATGAAGGATTGCTCCACGTTAGTTGCGTCCTTAGCACTGGTCTCCAGGAAGGGGATGGATAGGGAGTCAGCAAATTCCTGTTTGAGGAGAGTGAGACAGGTCAGTCACCAGTCTGACTGCAGTAATACAGTGTGTCCCAAGGGTTGATAATTGAGCATGTCGACCAGGGCATAAAATGAAACACCCGCCACCACCCGCAGGTAGATGTACAGTGAGGGAAAAAAGTATTTGATCCCCTGCTGATTTTGTACGTTTGCCCACTGACAAAGACATGATCAGTCTATAATAATATTTAGAGACTAACAAATCTATTCTATCAAGCCCCCAGCATTGACTTTCATCTGGGGAGTTACGCTAAGTTCATATGTAACGCTGTCATTTCCATCTGAAATTAGCTGTTATTATAGCTACAGTTGCAAGGGTGTGCAAAGAAATGTCAGAGGAAAGCTTAAAATATAGAACGGTAGCAAGAGACCCATAGCTCATCCAACTAACTAGATCAAAATCTTATACCATTTTATGTCAGCATAGCTACAGTGAGGGAAAAAAAGTATTTGATCCCCTGCTGATTTTGTATGTTTGCCGACTGACAAAGACATGATCAGTCTATAATTAACATGGTAGGTTTATTTGAACAGTGAGAGACAGAATAACAACAACAAAATCCAGAAAAACGCATGTCAAAAATGTTATAAATTGATTTGAATTTTAATGAGGGAAATAAGTATTTGACCCCTCTGCAAAACATGACTTAGTACTTGATGGCAAAACCCTTGTTGGCAATCACAGAGGTCAGACGTTTTCTTGTAGTTGGCCACCAGGTTTGCACACATCTCAGGAGGGATTTTGTCCCACTCCTCTTTGCAGATCTTCTCCAAGTCATTAAGGTTTTGAGCCTGACGTTTGGCAACTCGAACCTTCAGCTCCCTCCACAGATTTTCTATGGGATTAAGGTCTGGAGACTGGCTAGGCCACTCCAGGACCTTAATGTGCTTCTTCTTGAGCCACTCCTTTGTTGCCTTGGCCGTGTGTTTTGGGTCATTGTTATGCTGGAATAGCCATCCACGACCCATTTTCAATGCCCTGGCTGAGGGAAGGAGGTTCTCACCCAAGATTTGACGGTACATGGCCCCTTTGATGCGGTGAAGTTGTCCTGTCCCCTTAGCAGAAAAACACTCCCAAGCATAATGTTTCCACCTCCATGTTTGACGGTGGGGATGGTGTTCTTGGGGTCATAGGCAGCATTCCTCCTCCTCCAAACACGGCGAGTTGAGTTGATGCCAAAGAGCTCGATTTTGGTCTCATCTGACCACAACACTTTCACCCAGTTCTTCTCTGAATCATTCAGATGTTCATTGGCAAACTTCAGACGGCCTGTATATGTGCTTTCTTGAGCAGGGGGACCTTGCGGGCGCTGCAGGATTTCAGTCCTTCACGGCGTAGTGTGTTACCAATTGTTTTCTTGGTGACTATGGTCCCAGCTGCCTTGAGATCATTGACAAGATCCTCCCGTGTAGTTCTGGGCTGATTCCTCACCGTTCTCATGATCATTGCAACTCCACGAGGTGAGATCTTGCATGGAGCCCCAGGCCGAGGGAGATAGACAGTTATTTTGTGTTTCTTCCATTTGCGAATAATCACACCAACTGTTGTCACCTTCTCACCAAGCTGCTTGGCGATGGTCTTGTAGCCCATTCCAGCCTTGTGTAGGTCTACAATCTTGTCCCTGACATCCTTGGAGAGCTCTTTGGTCTTGGCCATGGTGGAGAGTTTGGAATCTGATTGATTGATTGCTTCTGTGGACAGGTGTCTTTTATACAGGTAACAAACTGAGATTAGGAGCACTCCCTTTAAGAGTGTGCTCCTAATCTCAGCTCGTTACCTGTATAAAAGACACCTGGAAGCCGAAAATCTTTCTGATTGAGAGAGGGTCAAATATTTATTTCCCTCATTAAAATGCAAATCAATTTATAACATTCTTGACATGTGTTTTTCTGGATTTTTTTGTTGTTATTCTGTCTCTCACTGTTCAAATAAACCTACCATTAAAATGATACACTGATCATTTCTTTGTCAGTGGGCAAACGTACAAAATCAGCAGGGGATCAAATACCTTTTTCCCTCACTGTAGGTATTGGCGGGTCAGAACGTCTATTTCACCAGCCACGTTGGCGGGTGGTCAATTTGCAGGGCTCTACAGTGCAAGCATTACATTCGCAAATAAAAATAGTCAAAAGTCAAGTATGAAAAATGCTGCAGTAGCTGTTTTCAAAGTATTTCTGCCGTTTAGTTTTATAGCTGCTAATCTCACAAAGAAATACAAATCTATATCCCACCACGCACAGCGACACTGCCTGGCAGGGGAGCTTTGTGCAATGTGCTGATATATTCATTTTTGGAGGCGTTGCTAACAGGCATAAAAGCTGGTCTAATTTACTCAAAAGTTTACAAAGTGAGACTTTGTCCTCCTGTTTCTTGGCTATTTACATTGTTTTGTTCACAAGGTCGGTTGTTTTTCAATGTTAGTTTGAGTCTGCTGCTTCAACTGATAGCGAAGAGACGCTCTAGTCAGATCAAAAATCTCACAGACACACGTGACACTACTCGAGTGGCCCCGTTAACACGGTAATCTCTCGCCCTTAAAGGGGCAGTTGAACATTTTGTCTCTGGTATTTCGATTTAAAACACTCCGGTCACAAAAAAAGTAATGAAATTGAGCAATATACCACGACTTCTTACATTTCTTGTTTTAGAAACATTACAAAGAATGGTGATCTGTTTTTTTGTGTGTTGTTAAAAAATGTAATTATGGCCCAAAGAAAGTTGACTGGTGAAAACATTCGAGTGGCTGGTAGATTTTTTTCATTTACCTGCCACAGTGGCTGGTGGACCAAAAAGTTAATTTTAGGCCCTGATATCAACTACTACAAACTAAGGCTACAGAGTATACTATACCCAAATACTGTGATTAATCTGTTTCAGAGTCCACGTTTCCTGAGGACTCACCTTGGCTGTCGTGTAGTCTACTAACTTCTTGGTGGTGAGGTCACACTTGTTCCCCACCAGCAGCTTGTTGACGTTCTCGCTGGCATAGCGGTCGATCTCCTGCAGCCACTGCTTTATATTGTTGTAAGACTCCTAGAAACAGAGAAAATACCTCAGTTACGTGTTGTCAATAAATGCTGGTTGACTCAAAGATGTTAATGAATCTTCTTTTTGGAAGGGTGTCACTAACCTGATCTGTTACATCATAGACAATGATGATACCATGGGCTCCTCTGTAATAGCTGGAGGTGATGGTGCGAAACCGCTCCTGACCAGCAGTGTCCCACTAAAGACAATAAAAAAATATGTTAATTAGTTAACACACTACATGGCTGCAAGCATGAACTGCAATTAAACTTCCCAGGACAGCTGCCAGAGGTGCTGACTCAACTCACAATCTGTAATTTGATGGTCCTGCCGTCCAGTTCAATAGTTCGGATTTTGAAGTCCACGCCGATGGTGCTTATGAAACTTTCTGTGTAGGTGTCATCCTGAAATGCATAATTTAAAAAACACAGCATTATCAACACACTCACACAAATGGACACACAGTATCCATCCAAACGTTGATGTAAAGCTGAACACTGATCAACATGCCAATAACACTGATAGTTCTTACCGCAAATCGAAGCAGGAGGCAAGACTTGCCCACCCCTGAATCGCCAATCAGAAGCAGCTTGAACAGGTAGTCACTAGGGGGAAAACCAGGTTAGGGAACATTAAATAATATTTAGAGACTAACAAATCTATTCTATCAAGCCCCCAGCATTGACTTTCATCTGGGGAGTTACGCTAAGTTCATATGCAACGCTGTCATTTCCATCTGAAATTAGCTGTTATTATAGCTACAGTTGCAAGGGTGTGCAAAGAAATGTCAGAGGAAAACTTAAAATATAGAACGGTAGCAAGAGACCCATAGCTCATCCAACTAACTAGATCAAAATCTTATACCATTTTATGTCAGCATAGCTACAGTGAGGGAAAAAAGTATTTGATCCCCTGCTGATTTTGTATGTTTGCCGACTGACAAAGACATGATCAGTCTATAATTTTAATGGTAGGTTTATTTGAACAGTGAGAGACAGAATAACAACAAAAAAATCCAGAAAAACACATGTCAAAAATGTTATAAATAGATTTGAATTTTAATGAGGGAAATAAGTATTTGACCCCTCTGCAAAACATGACTTAGTACTTGATGGCAAAACCCTTGTTGGCAATCACAGAGGTCAGACGTTTCTTGTGGTTGGCCACCAGGTTTGTACACATCTCAGGAGGGATTTTGTCCCCACTCCTCTTTGCAGATCTTCTCCAAGTCATTAAGGTTTTGAGCCTGACGTTTGGCAACTCAAACCTTCAGGTCCTCCACAGATTTTCTATGGGATTAAGGTCTGGAGACTGGCTAGGCCACTCCAGGACCTTAATTTGCTTCTTCTTGCCCTCCTTTGTTGCCTTGGCCGTGTGTTTTGGGTCATTTGTTATGCTGGAATAGCCATCCACGACCCATTTTCAATGCCCTGGCTGAGGGAAGGAGGTTCTCACCCAAGATTTGACGGTACATGGCCCCTTTGATGCGGTGAAGTTGTCCTGTCCCCTTAGCAGAAAAACACTCCCAAAGCATAATGTTTCCACCTCCATGTTTGACGGTGGGGATGGTGTTCTTGGGGTCATAGGCAGCATTCCTCTTCCTCCAAACATGGCGAGTTGAGTTGATGCCAAAGAGCTCGATTTTGGTCTCATCTGACCACAACACTTTCACCCAGTTCTCCTCTGAATCATTCAGATGTTCATTGGCAAACTTCAGACGGGCCTGTATGTGCTTTCTTGAGCAGGGGGACCTTGTGGGCGCTGCAGGATTTCAGTCCTTCACGACGTAGTGTGTTACCAATTGTTTTCTTGGTGACTATGGTCCCAGCTGCCTTGAGATCATTGACAAGATCCTCCCGTGCTCTTTGGTCTTGGCCATGGTGGAGAGTTTGGAATCTGATTGATTGATTGCTTCTGTGGACAGGTGTCTTTTATACAGGTAACAAGCTGAGATTAGGAGCGCTCCCTTTAAGAGTGTGCTCCTAATCTCAGCTCATTACCTGTATAAAAGACACCTGGGAGCCAGAAATCTTTCTGATTGAGAGGGGGTCAAATACTTATTTCCCTCATTAAAATGCAAATCAATTTATAACATTTTTTGACATGCGTTTTTTCTGGATTTTGTTGTTGTTATTCTGTCTCTCACTGTTCAAATAAACCTACCATTAAAATTATAGACTGATCATTTCTTTGTCAGTGGGCAAACGTACAAAATCAGCAGGAGATCAAATACTTTTTTCCCTCACTGTATGTATTTAAGGTCTCTTCTTGTTTTACTTGTGTATTTTGTTTTGCGGTAGACGTGTTTGATGTACTGTAGTGATGTAAGTTGTTGATTGCTGATAATTTGTATAACAAATATTTGTGCTTGATATTTGTAATTTGTATTTCGAATAAAAATAAATGTAAAAAAACTAGCTTGCTTGCTACATCTCGTCATCCGGTGTTACTCGGTCTGTGGAGCTAACAAAAACAACACCTAAACATCACCAACTTTACTCACTATTCAGGATTCATGGTGTCCGAAATCTGTGTTTTCTCGGCCCTTGTCTGGGTCACACACTCATCTTCTTAGTAGCTAGCTGCGTTGTTATCGTAGTGGGAAAGAAGACTTGTTGTTGTAGCTAGCTACCGTACAGTAACAAGCTTAGCTAACGTTAGCCCCACCAAACCGCGTTTGGCAAATGGTTCTGCAATTTTACGAGCCAAAATGTTTTGTATAGTTTGTTGGTTAGGTAAGTGTTTGATGACTAATCAATTTAGCTAGAATTAGTGTTCTTGCTTTCTTTACCTTGTTGTTTTCCCTTCTGTCTCGCTTTCTTGTCATCATCCCTAGCCTTTTGCGCAGGTGTCAGTGAGTGATGACGTTGAATCGATTTCCTACACAGATGGGAAATGTAGTTCAGCCAAACCCCTTCTAAACGTCCTTCTGGTTCAGCTGGCTCAGGGTTAGGGCTCAACTATGGCCTGTATCAGTACACTGACACAATACACATTGTTTGAATATGTTTTCTCTAATTTGTTGTCATATTATCTTATGTGGTACTTTTTCATGGAGATATGTCATTGTGTTCTGTGAATGAGGAGTCATTTCTGAATATGTCTATTATCTTGATCTTGCACTATTATTTATTACAATTGTTTATGATGAATAAATAAGCATCCTTTGGTGTTTCAGAAAAACTCTTAAAATATATTATTTATCATTCACTGGTTTAAACAAAACATAATGCATATCATTTTTAAAAAGAGGCTTGGACAAAGTAATACTTTATTGTCACATCATTACATTTTCAAATCTACCAATGATTAGTATCAAATAAATCAAATCAAATTACATTTTATTTGTCACATGCTTTGTAAAAAACAGGTGTGGACTAACAGTGAAATGATCACTTACGGGCCCTTCCCAACAATGCAGAGAACAAAAAAAATAGAAATAGTAGAAAAAAAAATGGAAGAAAATAATAATAATAATATTAATAACACAAGGAATAAATATACAAATAATAACACAAGGAATAATAGTAATCATCATCTATGATAATAGCACATAACATCTAACTAGCCATTGGTAAATGTTGAATCTATTAATACTAGACAATTTGACAGTCTATGCTAAAAATAAAAATAAACCATGGAAAGAACTGCAGTGCCAGGTCAAAAAACAGTGGGACATACAGTATTATTTAAAGGCATGGTATTTGCTTGTGCTGTATGTTTCCAAGTAGGACTACTAACTTCTGTCTACAACTAAAGTTTCATGTTTGTACACTATCCTCTCTTTTTGTTTCATTTCTGGTTAGATCTGACTGTTCATGCGACTCGTAATATGACACACCTAAACACAAACATTTCTCATGCACATGTCCAATCCATAAATAAATAAAGACTGATAAAAACACAATTAAAAGTTCTCACCAGAAGTCATCAAGACGTGATACTCTCATAAACTTGAGTCTTTCATCAAACATCTGGGTCCAAAGTAAAACACAGAGCTGATGTTACCAAACCCTCCTGTATACACAGAGCTGATGTTACCAAAAACCCTCCTGTATACACCAGAGCTGATGTTACCAAACCCTCCTGTATACACAGACAGATGTTACCAAATCCTCCTGTATACACATAGCTGATGTTACCAAAACCCTCCTGTCTACACAGAGCTGATGTTACCAAACCCTCCTGTATACACAGAGCTGATGTTACTGTAACACAGAGCTGATGTTACCAAGACCTCTGATACACAGAGCGAGTACTGCTACACAGAGCTGATGTTACCAGACCCTCCTGTATACACAGAGCTGATGTTACCAAAACCCTCCTGTATACACAGAGCTGATGTTACAAACCCTCCTGTATACACAGAGCTGATGTTACCAAACCTCCTGGTATACACAGAGCTGATGTTACCAAACCCTCCTGTATACACAGAGCTGATGTACCAAACCCTCTGTAATACACAGAGCTGATGTGTACCAAACCCTCCTGTATACACAGAGCTGATGTTACCAAACCCTCCCTGTATACACAGAGCTGATGTTACCAAACCCTCCTGTATACACAGAGCTGATGTTACCAAACCCCTCCTGTATACACATAGCTGATGTTACCCAAACCCTCCTGTATACACATAGCTGATGTTACCAAACCCTCCTGTATACCACAGAGCTGATGTTACCAAACCCTCCTGTATACACATAGCTGATGTTACCAAACCCTCCTGTATATCACATAGCTGATGGTACCCAAACCCTCCTGTATACACATAGCTGATGTTACCAACCCTCCTGTATACACAGAGCTGATGTTTACAAAACCCTCCTGTATACACAGAGCTGATGTTACCAAACCCTCCTGTATACACAGAGCTGATGTTACCAAACTCTCCTGTATATAGCTGATGTTACCCAGACCCTCCTGTATACACACAGAGCTGATGTTACCAAACCCTCCTGTATACACAGAGCTGATGTTACCAAAACCCTCCTGTATACACGGCCAATTTTTTTTTAACCCCCCGCCTTTTTTTTCCCTTTTTTGCCCATTCCACCAAAGCTTCAGAAAGTTTCTTAATTGTTGTGAATCGTGAGATGTTTAAGGTAAAAGTAGACATTATGCCTATACGCGAACCGCTTAGCTTAAAGGTGGTCAAAGTATATGAAACATCTGTACGTGGGCTTTCTGGCTATTGAATACAGAGTAAGGGACATTGCAGACTGAAACTGGAAAGGTCCCTCATTTCCAAACAAAAGTCTTCTGGATGGGGACCTTCCCCGGTCTCTTACCTCGAGATACATTGGATTGTTTTCCAAGTATCTTTCCAAAAGGGAAGGCACACAGCTTTTATTAAAGATCAGTCCCCCAAAATCCCCAGTTAAAGTTTTTGCTGTGGTGACAGGTTTTTTAGGGGTGTTTTATATTTTGGTTGTTGAGTGACTGAGAGCTTGGGGTTAAAGGGGGGATTGGGGGGGTTTAGAATTGAGGGGTTTGGGATTTAAAGGGACTGCCCTATTTGTATTGTCTCCTTCTCTCACCAGCAAACACTTGTCTTTGTTGCTGAACTTCCCGCGTCTAAGCTCCAGCCCCCCCTCCGACGCTCATCCCCCAACGGCACAGGACCACAAACACACACATAAACAAACCCCGCAGTCCTGCATCGTTTAAAACGTGTGTAGAATATGATGGGTTTTTTATGACACTGTGTGTGCTGCTTAGTGTGTCAATGTATAACATAATAAACACGGATGTATAACAAACAGATGTCCAGTCTCACCCTCTCTCCTTTGGGGTCCAAGTCCCTGACCGCACGTCCCCTGGTTGACCAAGGGACAGTTCCTGAGCAGGAGCTCCTCCCCGGGCGCTGAGGTTAGTTTTCTGCCCCCTGGAAGAGGGGGGGGGGAGGGAAATAGAAAAATTTGTGGTCATACGATGTCCATAAAAAAACGGAGTATACCTGAAAAAAACAGACAGGCCCACACATGAATATGACAAGTTTGAACCACAAGGACTTTTCAGGGCAGACCTGGATCAAAACGTTGCAAAAAAGTTGGAATTTGGGGCATATTCATGTGTGGGCCTTTCTTTCTTCTCAGGGGGAGAGACGATTCAATAATTAATATACACACAACTGCTATAGGGCTTTCAGTGTCTCACTGGTTGTGTTTATGTAAACAAGGTTTGTTTATCCATTGGACTCACAACCTTCTTTGGCCTCAGGCTTGGTCTCTATTCGCAGCTCAAATTTTTTTCCCCAAGCCCTTCCCCCTGCCTTTTAAAATCAATACTTTCTTACTCCCCGTGGCGGGGTACAAACACAAACAAATATGGCACATGTATCAGATGGCACATTTCATTTAAACTTTTTCCTAGTAAAATAACTTTACTTATTCTTAAGAATAATATTGTGGAGTGGCTGGTATGTGTCCCTTAACAGCAGTCCAGGTTTTTCCTGTCTCCTGTCCAAAGGGGGTTTTCTTGTTGACCAGAGTGAAAACCACTTTTCCCGGGTCAAACTTCTCTTTTCCTTCGGGGCACGGTCCCCTACCTGGGGCAAGGACACAAAGTCCACCTTTGGGACCTTTAGAGGTTGACCTTGTATCTCGAGAAAAATAAACAAAGGGGCCTGAAAGGGCCCTTTTAAAAAGCACACATAAAAAGGGAGGGGCCCGAAAAACTGTTCATGTTTTTCCGGGGGGCCCCTTTTTTTTTCGTTTCCCGTTTTTCACCTGATTCCATCAGTCCCTTTTGAGTCTCCCCCTCCACGGCCCCGCGCTGTTTTGATGTGCTTCGGGGTTTTATCTCCAGGGCTTCAAGGGGTCCCCTCAGGCACATACTTTAAGGGGGGTGTCCTGGGAGAAAAAGCTGACCATGAAAATACAGTGACACACATTTCCCCAAACGGACATTTCAAAGGACAAAAACAACAGATGAAAATAGAGGGATGACAGAGAGAAAACGGGGCAGGGGATTGAAAGGGGGAAACGGAATAAAGGGAAAAAAGAAATTTCCAGGAAGTAAAAAAAGTCATAAAAAAACAAAGAGGGGATGGTTTTGGGTTTCGGCCATGGGCACATTTTTAAAAAACCCTAAGAGACCAGAGGACTAGAAGGTCCAATTCAGCCCATTTTTTAAACTTTTAATATCAAATCATTTCTGGGGGAATAATTAATACCTTTCCCGTGATTGTTTTTAAATTAAAAAGGTCAAAAAAAGAAAAACCCAAAATACTTTTAAAAACAAAGAGTAATTTCTTTAACAAGAAATTTTTTTTTAGGACTGCTGGGGGTGGTCTGACTGGGAGGGGGAAAACTGGAAAATGTGCAGTTATTGTCACCCATGGAAGGCTAAAAATCCTTTTCCCCCCAAAACCTGGGTCAAATTTTTTAGGCGTTCTTTTTTTACAAAAAAAGGGGGCATTTCCCTAAATTTTTTCCAAATTTCACAGTATTATTCCAACCTCAAAGTGGGAAATAACACTTAGTTACAAAACATTTTGGGAAAAGCTTAAAAATTGAGTTACCACCCCCCTTTTTTTTGCCCTCAGAACAGCCTCAAATTTTTGGGGGGAAAAGGAACTCTTTCAAAAGGGGTCAAAAAATGTTCCCAACAGGGATGCTGGCCCATGGGTTCCCCCCAGTTTGGTCAAGTTTTGGGTGGATGTCCTTTGGGTGGGGGGACCATTTTTTGATAAAAACACAGGAAAAAAAATTTGATTTTGGGAAAAAAAACCCGCATTTTTGGGAGTTCTTGACACAAAATGGGGGCGCCCCGGGGGGCCCCTACTTACCAAAAACCCCGTTCAAAGGCACTTACATCTTTTGTGTTGGCCCATTTTACCCTCTGAATGGCACACACACACAATCCCTGTCTCAATTGTCTCAAAGGGCTTAAAAAATTTCCCTTTTTTTAAACCTTTCCTTCCTTCCGTTCATTGATTGAAAGTTGATTTAAACAAATGACATCAAAAAAGGGATCCCTACTTTTTACCTGGATTCATCTGGTCCCGTTTATGTCATGGAAAAAGGGTGTTTTTCCTAATGTTTTGTACACTCAGGGGTATATAAAACCCCAGGAAAAACCATTTTTGACAAGGTGAGAGAGAAGGGTTGGGGGCCCAAACCAAAAGAAAAAACAAATATAAAAAGTCAAGTGAATTTTAAAAACGGGGACGTCAAGGGAAAAAAAAAAAAAAAAAAAAAAAAAAATTTTTAACTGACCCGGGGGTATCCTTTCCTCCTGGGGTTTGGGGGCCTGGGCTCCTGGACTTGTGCTTGGGGTCCCCTTTACTCTGCACACAGACCAAAAGGGGAGACTGTATATTAGTTTTAAATTTTCAACAAAAACAACAAAACATTGGAGAATGCAGCCTTTTTATTTTCATGGGGTTTAAAGCATTGTCCCTTTTCTTTTTTCTTGGGTCATTTAGTTTAGGGAAAAATTCCCTTTCCCGGTTTAAACCCCGCCCAAACCGGGTTCTTTAGGAGCCGTTCTTCAAACTTCTGTCTGATACACTTTCGGGTACTAGACAGGGGACACAAACACAATAGACATGATAAAGGGGAAAAGAAACATGGGGCCCCGTTTAAATGGCAAAAGATTTTACATATTAATAGAACATCAATTCCCCCCGTTCAAAAAAGGGGAAAAAACTGTTTTAAAAAAAAAAACTGGGAAAATGGGGGGAAAAGATTAAAAGACGTAAATTTGAATGTACCTCTGGGGCTTAGATGGGCCTTTCTCTGTTGTTCCAGGGGGCCCATCCCCTTCAAACCCTGGAACCTCACTTTTTTAGGCCGGGAAAGGGGCCTTTTTTTCACCAGGTCGGGCGTCTCTCCAAAAGGGGACCAAATCCCCATTTGGGTGGGGAGAGGTGGGTGGTACCTGGGTGGAGGGGACGGGGGTCTGGTCTCTCCTCCCCCCGCTCCCCTTCCTCAAATCCCAGCTCCGCTTCCCTTTTCTTTCCCCTTTTGGTTTACCCGTTTAGTACGAGGGGTTGGGGGGGCTAAAGGGTCCCTTGGGGGTTAGAGGGGTGTTCTGTAGCGCCTCCTTCCCAAATTTCCCGGGAGGGTGCTACCTTTTCCCGTAACTTGCGGGCCCCGAAGCGGCAAACTGCATTTCCCCATCGAAACCCTCACTGCGTCAAAGTCCTGCATAGCTGGGCCCGGCTGGGTGTTGGGGCTCGAAACTGAAGGGACACGCAGGGGGTTTTGGGCCCCCAAAAAAGTGGGGGGGCGGATCTGACTCAGGTTAAAGTCATGACGTTTAGGCGGTCTGGCACAGAGAGGGAGCACCATGGGCTGAGGGCTCCAGCAGGGCCCGGGGGATTTCCCAGCCGGGGGAAAAGGGGAAGGCCCCCCAAAAAGGCCCGAGAGAGAGGGAAAGGACAAAAACAATGATTCTTGGTTTCCCCTTTTAGACATTATGTTTTAATTATTAAAAAGTGATAAAAGGGGGTTTTAAAAAATTTTCCACGATTTGCTCATTTTACTTTTTTTTCCTTCTTGTTTTTTTAAATTGATAAACGGGTTGGGGGGTTCCCGTTTCCTCAAAATTTTCTAAGAAAAAAACCAGTAGTTTAAAAGAAGGAAAAAGGGAGGAAAAAAAAATTTTCCCCACTATTTTTTAAATTTTTTTTGTGAAACTTCACTCTATTTCCTGTAAGGAGGTGGCATAATTATAAACCCTTTTCCCACTTTCAGCGGGAAGGGTTGGTTTAAAAATACATGGGGTGGGCTTTAAAAATAAATTTTCTGGAAATTTTTTACATTAGAAATAAAGGAAACCGAATATTGTGGGGTTTTTTACGTGGGGGGAAAAAAGTTTTTTATCCCGCAAACCAAATTTTGCAAAGTTTCTTTCCCCCTTAAAAAGATGAGAGAAGGGGCCGTAATTTTTATCATTTGGGGACAACCCTTTAACTTTTGACAGACAAATTGAATTTTTTTTTTTTCCAGAAAGTCACATTTGGGATTTTTTATGATTGGGTTAGCCAAAATTAAAAGGTGGAAAATAAGTAATTTTTGGGCACCTACAAACAAACAAGATTTCCCGGGTCCCCACAAAACCTTTTAACTTTTCTTTAAGAGGCTCCTCTTCCTCGCACTCGTTACCTGTTTCTAAAGGCACCTGTTTAAAAATTTTTATCAGTATAAAAAACACCTGTCCACAAACCTCAAAACAGTCCCCACTCCAAACTCCACTATGGCCAAACCAAAGAGGGGGTGTCAAAGGAACCCGAAACAAAATTGTAGACTCACCAGTGGGAAGGACTGAATCTGGGGAAAAAGGTAAACAGGGGTTGGTTTTGAAGAAATTCCCAAATGTGGGAGCAATTTTTTTAGGAAATGGAAGACATACAAAACCCCTGGGTAATCTCCCTCGAAACTGGGGGGTCCACGGGAAGATCTTTCCCCCGGGGGGGCAAAATAAACCCCAAGAACGGGTGGGCAAAATCCCCGAACCCACAAAGGGGGAACCCCAGTGAATGACCTCAGAGAGGGTGGGACCAAAGTAACAAAAACCTAAACCCTTTTTGTAACACACTACAAAAACCCCCAGGGACTCAAATCCTGCAAATGCCCGGGCCCCTGTCCCCCTGCTTTAAAGCCATCCCTTTTCCCCGGCCCCTCTGAAGTTTTGGGTAGGGGTGGGATTTGGGGTGATCCAGAAGAGGGGTTGGGGGAAAAGTCATATGGGCCCAAAAGAAACCAAAATTTGAACCTTTTTTGGGAAAAACCCCCCAAAAAATTTTTCGGGGTTTGGAGGGCAAAGAATTGCGATTTGGGATTCCAAAAAAAACCCCCATACCTTTCTGTGAAAACATGGGGGGGGAAACATCATGCTTTTTGGGGGGTTTTTCTGGGAAAGGGACCCGGATACTGATCCGTGGTTTAAAAAAAGAATGAATGGGGCCATGTATGTGAGATTTTGAAATGAAAACCTCCTTTCCTTTTAGGAAGGGGGGAAATTTAAGGGTAAACCTGGGTGGGGGCTTTTCCAGCATGACAATGATCCCAAAACCCCAAAAACCCCCCCGGGGCAACCCAAGGAGTGGCTTTGTACGAAGCATTTTAAAGGTCCTGGAGGGCCTTAGCCAGTCTCCAGATCTCAACCCCATTAAAAAACTTTTGGGGAGGGGTTGGAAAATCTGTGTTGGGGGGCCCCGCGACAGCCCCAAAAAACACCTGCTCCCAGGGGGGATCTGCATGGGAATGGGCCAAAATCCCGGCCCAACAGTGTGGAAAAACCCCTTTTGAAACTTTTCAAAAACCCTTTGACCTGTGTCATTGCCAACAAAGGGTATAACCAAAATTGAAAAACTTTTGTTATTACCAAATACTTTTTTTCCACCATAATTTGCAAATCAATTCATAAAAACCCTAAATGGACTTTCTGGAAAAAAAAACCCAAATTTTTGTCTGTCATGTTGACGTGTACCTTGTGAAAATACAGGCCTCTCTCATTTTTTTTTAAGTGGGAGAACTTTGCAAAATTTGGGTGGCTGACTAAAAAAATTTTTTTCCCCACTGTATCTTTTTAGGATTAAGTGTTTAAACATCTTGTCAGGATAAAGTGGGGGGCGGGATGGAAAAAAAAGGGCCAGACCTTTCGCAGGAGGTTTTAAAAATTGGGTGACCTTCACTCCCTTATAACCCTTTGTAACCCCCTGGCACCACTCCTTTAAAGCTTGCTGGGGACACAAGACCAGGACTGGGCAGAGGACCAGACATCTGAGGAGGGGTGAAGGAAAAAAAGAAGGGGGACAGGGGAGAAACCTGTTATAATGAATTCTCTTTTGGACATATTAAAAATTTCAGCGGTTTTTTTTAAAATAAAATTAAACTTTTTATATGCACTTAATCAAATGTCCTCATGGCTGTGACTAACACATCCTTCCCATGGCTTCGTCCCTTTTCCGCCGTGGGAGGGAGGCCTTGGGGGGAACTTCCTAAAGACCCCAGGAGAGGGGAAAAAAGTTTCTTCTTGCTGCGTCGGGTGGGACAACCGACTGATGTTGACCAGAGGGGGCTCCCCAACTGCTGGGTTTGTCCCATTGGACTTTTGGGGGCTTCACTGCCTGAGCTGGTAGCTGGATGTGGATGTTTCCCCCGGGTTTTTGATGTCTGGTGAGGATTCTGAGCAGCTTTTTAGACATCTGTTGGGAAGCCAGGTCACTGGACTTCTTTCCCCCCTTTTTAGCGTCTCAGATCTATACGGACAGAAATGGGATAAATAAAGATGGGACAGCAAAGCAATTTGCTGATTGTAAATTTCAGAATACATATCAATTTTTCGTTTCAGTTATAACCTAAAAATTAGGGACATGACACTTTTTTTGTTTTTTTGGCTATGTACCTACATTGGGGGGATTTGAAATGACGCACAAAATAAACCCCCCCCCCCAAAATGCTAACCTCCCCTGTATTGTTGGTGGAGGTTAGCATTTTTTGGGGGGTTTTGATATTTCTGCGTCTATAACTTTCAAAATATATTATTCATGATTCATTCGGGATTATCCTAATCATTGTAACCCACATTAATGTTAAAGTATTTGAAAATATTCTATTCTTTTTTACAATAAAAGTGACCCCAAAATGACACAAAAATTTATTTACCTTCATTTCTTTTGGGGGCACAAAAAAATCTAAAACACAACCAAAAAAACGAAATGCATCCAAAATTTTGTAGATCACACGCTTGATGTAGTCTGCGTGCTATGAATAGGGCCCCAAATATTTAATTTTTTCACTTTAATACACATAAAGTAAATTTGTCCAATACTTTTTGGCCCCAAAAATGGGGGACTATGTCCAAAAAGTGCTGTAATTTCCTCAATGGTTTACCTATAAAGGGTGAAAGTACAGCTGCACTTTAACCTCACAGTCATTTTACCATTTCAAATGTAAAGTGCTGAACCAGAGCCAAAACAAAAACAAAATTGTCGCTGTCCAATACTTTTTGGGGCTTACTGTATATCCTGCAAACAAACAAAAAAAGTTTAAGGGGAAACACGGATTTTTGGAATATTATTTAACTGTGCAATAGTTACAAAAGCCCGATGAATGATCTAATTAACTTCAAATTTTTCTGCCAAATTACTGTTTTTTCCCTGATGTATCTACAGTGCAAAGTAGCATCCTGTTCAAACTCAAGGGCCCTCCTCTTCCTCCTCTTCCCCCCTCAAACCCCTTTTTCAGGACCCTTTTTATTGGGGACTGTCTCCCCTAATTTAGTCAATAACAAGGCACCCTCTTGGGCATGACACAGAAAAAGGTAAGAGCGGGCCATTGTCTATTTCAAATCCTTTGTCAAAAGAACCCCATTGTCCCTGTTTCTGCCTCAGTATCTTTTCCTTTACCCTCCATTGGTTCCTTTGAATGGGTCTCAAGTTTACAGCGGAGTCTGATATGTATACACTCAGGGTTGCACCAGTCCTCCAGGACCTGTCCCTGATTAGCATAGTAATAGTCTTGATGGTTACTATTTTATGGGAAAGGGGGCTATGGTAGAAGGCTCCCAAAAAAGATTTTCCTGTGACCTTTCCTTCCATCTAGGTCTAGGTGGGTTTGGCTCAGGCCTGTATAGACTGATTTTCTGGGGATCAGGGTGATGGAGTCCCCTTTGCTCCTCACCCCCTCGGAGGCTGGAAATCTTCGGGGGTTCAGAGGGGGGTTTTATCACCAAGAAGGGAAATCGGGCGTTTTCTGACCGGGGGCAGGACATTTCCCCTGCCATCACTAATTTTACCCCAGCGAACTTTTCCTCCTTTATGAGGCTTAGGTGTCTTTGGGGGGTTCTGTAGGGCTTACGGGGGGGACCTTGGGACATGTATAGTTTTTCCCGGGGGAGAGGGGGGTTAGGCCATGGGCCCACTGATTGAAGAGCATCTTTTCATCGTACCCCCCTTTGGGTAGATAATACTCGTCTTTGGGCTCCCTTTCTTTGGCTGCACCAAAAGCTATCTGAAAAAGTTGTTTCCATGGCGAGGATTAGGGGTTTTTGGGAAATGTTTTCCCTCTTCACATCGTTTTAAAGGGCTCCTTTTTTAAAGAAAAGGTGTGCTCCCCTCTTGTGCCTTTGCGTCTTATTTGTATTATCGGTGGAGGGACTTTTTTTCTTTTTCTTTCTTTGGGGAGCCAACAACTGGCAACGGGCGCTGTGTCTTGACTAACTCTCTCGGGGCTACTTCCTGAAGGGCACCGGGGGAGTGATTTTTTTTTTTTTTGCTGTGACACAGGGGAAGTGGCTCCAGTTTTCAAGGGTTCGGGCAACAGGGCCTGCAGGAGGGACAACAGGACAGGGCCCGGCTTGTGGATAAACCATCAGGGGGTGTGTCCTCTGGGAGCAGGTGGTGAGATGAAAAACCCCCCTGGACTGTGAAACAGGGTATCGATGTTAGCCATCTGGCATGGCTACAATAGAAATTTCAATAATTCCCCCAAAATGCAGGCCACACAGTAAAACATCAAACGGCAAGCTCCTACCAAAATTGTCCAGTTAAATTTCCCCTAAACATTTCCCTGGGTTCAGTTTCAAAAAACGTTTACATTCAAATGCAAATGCACATTCGCCTAACACCAACAATTAAATTTCTCCCAGGCATGGTAGTAAAATTCTACAACAAATATAAAAAAAACCAAGTTCATGAAAATAATTTACGAAAAATTTTTAAAAGATCACTCAGTATAAGCAAAGAAAAATACTGTTCCACCCCAAATGCCTGTGGACAAAAACCAAGTCACAACTTGACAGAGCTCCTTCCTTTTTGCTGAAAAAAAATCTGCCTCATTAAACCTTTGCAGGAAAGTATGCAGGGGCGACAGGACTCAGGCACTTTCCTCCATTATTAGTACAATCTGCCACCCACACTTTCCCCTTCCTCCTGCCCATCTCAAACTCCAACTCATCTGAATCCTGTCGAGATGAACACTGGATCTCCCCCTTTGGGCTTTAGTGTGTAAAACGATGGGGGTGGTTTCGTTTGTATTTTTTCCCAAGCACTTTTCAAAAGCTATTTCACCCGTTTGCTTCTCTCAGCGGGGAAATTGTCTGTAGGGTTTTTTTAAAAATTTTTTTGTTTTCTAGAGGTGGAAACACAGGGGACTCCTTTTCCATCTCGGGTTTTTACCCTTCCCAGGGTCTTCTCTTTCAGGGGTTTTGTGTTTCCCCTTCCCGTGGTTCTGTGATCTATTCATGGTTTGTATCCCTTCGTGGTTTGTGATCCCCTTCAAGGGTTTTGTCTCCTTCAATGGTTCTGTGATCTATTTCAGGGGTTCTGTGATCTCCTTCATGTTCTGTGATCTCCTTCGGGGTTCTGTGATCTCCTTCAGGGGTTCTGTGATTCCTTCAATGGTTCTGTGAGCCCCTCATTTTTTTCGTGATTCCTTTAGTGGTTTGGATCTCCTTCATGGTTCTGTGTCCCCTTCGTGGTTCTTGACCCCTTTAGGTTTGGATCTCCTTCAGTGTTCTGTGATCTCCTTTAGTGGTTCTGTGATCTTTTTTGGGGTTGTTCTGTGATTCCTTCAGTGGTTTTTTTGGTTTGGTTGGTGATTTTTCTAGGTTTGGTGTGTCTTTATGTGGTTTGGGGGTCTCCTTAGTGGTTCGGCCTCTTGCTCAATTTTGTTTGGTTGGTCCTTGATATCCTTGCTCCACAGAGCTAAACGAAAAGTCTCCATAAGTTTCCCTTTCCCCAGTCTTTCAGTTGTAGAGAGCTTTTTTTAATTTTTGGGGGTCCCTTGGACCGGTGATTTTTCTTTCCAGACGGGGGGAGTTCCTCAAAGGGGCATCAAAAATATCTTCAAGGGTGGGGATCTCAAACCCAGAGGGGAGAGGGTCTTATCGGGTTTTCTCCTACCCCTCATCATTAGCGGACTGTCTCATAAACTGGGACGAAACATAGAAACGTAAATCCGGGATATTAAAAATTAGTATGATAGGTTATTTTTGGGGGTAGGTTACATAAGACAAAGGGTTACTTAACGCGAGTCAGCAACCAAAAAGGTTGGGTGTTGAATTCATCACCGACAACTTTAGCTTTTAACTAATTAGCAACTTGCAACTACTTCCCCTATTTTAAGCTATTTTGCAATACTTAGAATATTAGCAAAAACCCTTCCCCTAACCCAACCCCTTAACCCTTTCAGCAAACCCCCCCTAACTTAACCCTTTTTCAGCTAAACGTCCCCTAACCCTAACTTAACCCTTTAACCTAACTCCTAACCCTAACCCCTAACCCCTAACCCCTAGCCTACAAAGGTTTGCCAGTAGCTAACTTTAGCGTTAGCCACCTAGCCCCTAGCAAACGTTACACAACAAATTGGAATTTCGTAATGTTTTTGCAAAATTCGAAACTACTGTACATTTAGCAATCCGTTGCTATTGTAGAATTGCAATTCATAACATATTGTATGAATTGAAATTGTAAAACAAAAATCAAAAACAAATTTGCAATTCGAAAAAATAATAAAAATTGCAATTGAAAACAAATAGCACAAATTGAAATTTAATATCATACGAATGGATGATGGACATCCACAAATTAAAAAATCCATTTAAAACTTAACATATAAACCCTAAATGGAGTCTCTGGGATTTACATACCGAATAATATAAATGCTCTGAGACCACATTGTCTTTAAAAAGTCCAGAGGGCTGAAGTAAAGTCACAGTCCTAACTAGGGAATGGGGATATTTGAAACTATGTTTTGGTTTTTACTTTTACAGCGGGCATAGACGATGCAGACTTTAGAAATACTTCAAGGTGACATTGTTGAAACACTACTACTTGTTCAATTTTCCTCCAACTTTATACTTTATGTCTAATCTGTAAAAAGGTTAAAACTAATTTTTTTGTTATTTAAGCTTCGCCTTTTTGGTAACATGCTTTCACAAAAAGGGGTACTAAATGTCCCAAAAAATGCCTGGGCCATGCGACAAAGCTGACAAAGGGGCTGAGCAACCTCGGTTGCCTGTAGACTTACCCTCTGTACAGGCGGTAGGTACCCTAGTGGTTAAGTGTTTTGGGGGGGCCAGAAACCAAAAAAGGCCCTGGTTTGCGTCCCCGAACCGACTAGGTAAAAATCTGCCATTGTGCCCTTTTGGAGCAAGGCACTTAAAAACCCTAATTGCTCGGGGAAAAAGAGCGTCGCTGAATGTTTTTTTTTTTTTTAAAAGGGGCACTCACTATATATCATAAAAAACATCAAGGTTTTCCTCCCGTACAGCTACAGAACCTTGCCCACCTGTCCAAAACCCCCCATCTTCCAACACCCCCTTTGTACTAAACTCTGAGGCTCTCAGAGCCTTTTTCCCAACCGGTTTTCCCGCGCTATTTTTGGCTTTGTCCTGGGGCCAACATGGAAAAACCTGACGACTTGCCCTTCTTCACCTCAGTGTTGACAACGCTAATCTTTCCAGATATAAGGGGTAAATTTGGGGCCTCCTCAGTCGATGAGTGTCAAAGGCTCCGAACTGTCACAGTCAAAGTAAATGTCTGTTTTTTTTTTATTTTATTGGAGGAGTGGGGGAAAAGTACGGGGACACCTTCTAATGGCTGCCGGGATACAGATATAAAATGAGAACTTGATTGGACAGTGTCTAAAAACCAGCACAAGGCTGAATCCATAGAGTAGGTTTTTGATTTTAATAAGAAAAATGACTAGTTCCGAAAAGTTTTAGCCTAAAGCAGTGTTAGGGCATTTTTTTGGCGAGCATTAAAACTTTTTTTAAAGTCAACACCACCACAAGCATGCTGTTAGTGAATGTACCTAACAACCTTTATGTATTCTGTGACGTGTTAAAACCCCCCCCCCAGAAACTTACCCTTTTTGCAAGGACTCTTTGTTGGCCCCAAATGTCTCAACCTACTCCCTTGTCCCCTTCTCCTTATTTTCTCCTCTAAAGTAGCCCACGGGGGGCTTTTCTGCCTCATTTTACACCTCTCTACGGGGAGGCCCTTTCATATCGTGTGGCCCCTTTTCCCTTTTCTTAAATCTGACTCTCCAGGGAAAAGAAATGTTGCTTCCAAGACACAAGCGTGTCTAACGGCAATGTGCGCTCCATGGTGGAGCTACCGACGCCTTTGCGGGGAGATCCAGAGGGGGGTAGTAACAGTGAAATTTATGGTTCCGTCTTTAGTTTTTCCCCCAATCATCTGTTTTTCAAGTGATTCAGAAGACTGGGCAGTGGGCTCTGGGGTAGGGGGCATTTGGAGCAGCTCTATTCCCTCTGAATGATTTTTCTTGTGACCCTCATCTCTGATAATAGCAGCTTTGGGTTAACATCTTTGTCTGACGGAGGGCGAGTGGCAAAAATACGGGAAGGACATCAATATTATGGCTAATTAGCCCAGATACAGGGAAAAATTTTCAATCAGACACACTCAAAAAACGTAGGCAGGGCCAGGCATCGTCTACATTTGAATATTGCCAAGGAAACCAAACCCAGAATAATTCACACCTATATGTAATCTTTTAACTAGGGTTATCCCTGATGTCTCAATTACTCTCAGTTATATAATGCCTTCCTTCCTTTCCACACTTTCCCTGTCTCCAGGTTCCCGTCTGGCACTAAATTTCTCATCTCTTCACCCTGTTCCTCCCTGAGGATTCGTCTTTGATCTCACCTCTCCAGGTCCTGCTCCCGGTTCCTGATCCTTAGTTTCTCCTCAGGGCCTCCCAGGGGGAACCTTGCCTGCCCAGGGGCCCTTCCCCGAGTGGAACCCCCTGCCCGCGCCAGGGTCTCTGGCAGTTCTACATTTTCCATCCCTCCTCAGCTATGGGGTCTAATGTGAAGCGAAAATGGATCATAGGTTCAAGGACTTCATAGAGGGGGTTCAGGCATCTTGGTGCTCTAACTTTTTGGAGAGCATCCATGGTTTTACCCATATAAATTGAATTACTACTGTTTTGATAGTACATCTATTTTTACTGTTTTATCTACATGACCACTGCTGACAAGGGAAACCTTTTTGCTTTAATGACACATTCCGAAGAACGAAAAAGAGACAGAAGGTGGCGGAAAGGGCATGGAGTGGACAGAGGAAGAGAGGTTTGACAATAGAAAGGTTGCAAGTTTAAAGGCATTTCGTAAGAGGGAAACGTAATAAGATGTGCTCTCACTTACCGCTTTTCCGAACACAGGTCAGTCTCTCTGTGTTCTTTTCCAAAACGCCTGATCCTCTTTTCGCTGGGATTCCATTCAGAACTATGTGTCCTTACCTCTTTTTCCCTTTAACTTTCCGGGGGCTGATTTGTGCCCAGCTTTTGGGTAAAGAGGCCTTCTCATCCCGGGGTTGTGGTCCATCTGTTTTTTTATTATTCTCTTGGAGCCAACCTCCTCACCCATGACAGCCCTTTTTTTTGTTGGCATTTTCTCCAGAGGGGAAGCTCTTTAGTAGGATACTACGGCTCAGCTGGTTGGATGTAGTGCTGGGGGGACCCGCCTTTAGGGAGCCCCGTTTTTATAATTTCCTTGATTTGCGGGGGGGACCTGCCTTTGGGCAGCCATTTTTTCATAATTTCCTTGTCTTTACTGACCCTGGGTCAAAACAGGCAGGGCTCTGTTTTCTCCTCTTCTTTTTCAACGGGCTGCTCTGGGCCTTTGGTGTGCTTTTCAGCTACATCTTCCCATGTGATGTTTCCAATATCGGAAGGCTTTTTGTCAATGGCCCGTGCTCTACATGAGCTCTATTGAGTTGGCACTCCAGCGCCCGGGTCAGCTGCCTGTTCACTACTGGGGACAGGGACAATGACGTCAAGGGTCTGAGCATCAAGGAGTATTATTATCAAAGTGGTGTGTTTGGGGTGTGTTCGCGCCCCGTGTGTGTGTGTGTGGGATGTTGGGGACTGTGTGAATACATTGCAATGGTAAATATATTTTGGGGGTTAACGAAAAAAAAAGATGACTTTCAAAAAATACAAAAATTTGGTTTTTTTGTGGTTAAAAAAGGTTCAGTATAGTGTTTAGGTTGTAGGATGACGTTTTTATATTGCACTAAGGATGAGGAAAAAATATGAAACTGCAGCACATTGAGTGGTATTTGCCTACAGAAGCCACTTACCCCTCCCCTCTGATTTTCCCCTTTTAGTCTTCAAGGGGGTGAAAGGCGACCTTTTATTGGGCACTTTTGATGTTTCTTCATCTGCAGTCCTCCAAAAAAAAGTTACGGCCTGACTGACGGATCAGGCGTCTCTATGATTATGTCTCAGGTCGAGCTCAGGCTCAGCCAATTGGGGGCTTTTCTGCACTAAGGGGTTTCACCCCGGTTGAGGGAGAGGTGTCCTCTGGGTTTTTGGGAGGTTTAGAAGGCACTTCTTTGGTTCATTGGATTTCTGTTTAAAGTTCGGTTCTTTCAGAATGGGGTGTTATCAGCATTAAAGTAGGATGTTGGTAGAAGGGGTCTTTATGGGTAGTGTTCGGTTCTTTTCCTCTTTTCTAGAGAAACCTGGGAGGGAGGGTGGAATAAGCTCTGGCTAGACTTTTTGTGGGAATAGGGCCAGGGAACACCGTTTTCGGGGGTCGCCATCTTTTTCCCCGAAATGGGAAAAAAAATACTTGGTGTCAAAAACTCAGGACATTGAGAGCAGGGGGTTTCAGGTCACAAACACAGGGGAAGGTCTGAACCCGTTTGGTTAGGGAGGGTTGGCTTTATAGAAGGTGAAATGAAAGTAGGGCTAACAAGACAGGGGAGGGGGGAGTAATTATGGGGATTTGGGTGGAAGCATGCATGTAGTTGGGTATAAATGAAAAAAACCCAAGATCAGAGACCTAGGCCATTTAGACCTTTATGAGACTACGCATGTCTCTGCACTGTTGCTTAAAGCTGAAACATGGCAATGATTCCTTTCACTCCATAAAACTTTTTGATCCATTTGGGATCCATTTTATGGTTAGGGGAACAAATTAAGCACCCAAAGAACCGAAAAGGCTTTTTACAT
Organism: Coregonus suidteri; assembly: GCA_036851935.1. NCBI lineage: Eukaryota > Metazoa > Chordata > Actinopteri > Salmoniformes > Salmonidae > Coregonus > Coregonus suidteri. Next base: position 37,581,208 of record CM072239.1, on the reverse strand, counting down.
CACAAAAAACTTTCAATTATTTCTTTTCAAAAAAAATTTAAATTTCTCAATAGAAATTTCATTTTTTAAAAAAAAAAATCTTTCTCAAAAAAGTTTGTATATTGTCCCTACAATAAAACTGTACTCTTACCACACCCCTAGACCCCGACTTTAATACCACTTTCCCACTACATCACACAGCAACAACAAGCAAAAAAACACGCAACAACAGCTTTTTTCAAAACGAAGTGTGAGGTCCAAGTGAAAGTGGCGTATGTAGGTAACCATCACTAGGAACTAACCCCTTTTTGGGACTGGTATCTTTTAACCCCCACTTTTCAGCAGGGCTTGTTGGTGGGGGATCATGATGGTGCCAGCGGTCCTGCGGGGGCGAGGAGACTCGTTCCCTCTCGGGCCAGGGGAACGTCTCACTGGAGACAGACGCCTTTGCTGCTCTGACAGTTTTGGCCCTAAGCAATCAGGGAGTTTTAAAACATTTAGATTTTGTATAATTAAGCAATAAAGGGCCCCAGGGGGGGGTGGGATATGGCCAAATACTCGGGTAAGGCTTTCTTAAGCACGACGCAACCCCGGATGCCGGGTACAGCCCTTAGCCCTGGGATATTGGCAATACCTCTTTAAAAAAATACCTGGGATAGGATAAGTAATCCTTCTAAATTTTTAAAAAATGTAATTATAATAATAATCAAAAAATAATAAAAAATTTTGTAAAGTGGGTTTTCCCACTGGCTATAGGTGAATGCACCAATTTGTAAGGGCGCTTGGATAAGGCGTCTTTAAATGACGTAAATGTAAATGTAAATGGCAATACACCACAAAAACCCCGAGGTGACTTTTTTGCTATTATAAAAAGGTTACCAAAAGTAATTAGAGCAGTAAAAAAACATGTTTTTGCATACCCGTGTATATACCAAAAGGTTTTTTAGCCAAAAAAGCATTAGGGGCTCGAACCCCAGTTTTTTAATGCAAAATGTAAAACTGGTTTGATAAATTTTATTTATAAAAAAAATATCTTTATGACGCATTTTTGGGGTTATTCAGGCTAAAAATTTTCGGTGGGTTAGTAACTTTGTACATTAGACTGATAGTGTAAAAATAGCGAGAACATGGCAGATGTCTCACCAAGTAGAACTGTGGTATTCCTCTTCTGTGAGAGTCTTCAACTCCCTCTGTATCTCTGAAAAACAAGCACACATACACACATCATGTCATGGGGATAACGTAAAATATTATGTTATTTCCATTTAAACATACACATGCATCAGTGTGTACAACTATGGCATTGTTGACACCAACCGTCATAAAAAGATTTATACAGTATGTAAGTCTTGTCAGAACTGACATTTTACTGGCAGCAGTAACATAATTATCTACTCAATTACAGCTGCAACCGAATGTGACCTACTGTCTACAGACAACAGGGACTTTGTGCAGGATATATTTTTAGCTAAGTACACCACTTCATTGGTACTGTGTCTTCAGCACTGTCCGGGCATTGAAATGAATTTAGTTAAAGTTTACATTTGGCCGTAGAATATTGTGGTTGTCTCAGTGCTTTGCCAACGGGCAGTGTAGGGCAAGACAACTGTCCAGAATGGTTTTTATTGATGAAACAAGGCTGATGTCTTGGAGCTAGTTGTCCTCCCATGCCCTCCCATGCCCTAATGGTATTCATGCTGTGAGAAACCCGTGGTTCAGTACCTGACTGGAAGCAGGGACAGTGCAGGAAGCAGAGGGACAGCTTGGGTAGAGGTTTAGAGAGAGGGCAACGACTAGGGCAAGTTTATGGTGGTGTTAGGGGGAGGAGTTGGAGGTCTGGAAAAAAAATACATTTGACAGGAGGTGAGGACTTAGGAAGGGGATGGAAGGGGGAGGACAGTAATGGGCACACAGGGCATCCAGGTCTGGGCTAGTCAACAGGGGACAGGGCCATGGCATCTCTGGAGAGGGACAGAAATAGGAGGGGGACAGGCCAGAGGGGGGCCTGACACAGGCCTGGGCCTCCCCCACTCCCTCTGCCGGGCTGAGGCTTAGAGCAAGAGGTGTAAAAGAAAAAAAAAAGGGGGGGGGGATCGGACAAGAGAGAGAGAGAGAGAGAGAGAGAGAGAGAGAGAGAGAAAAGAGAGAGAGAGGAGAGAGAGAGAGGAGGGGGGAGAGGAGAGAGAAGAGAGAGAGAGAGAGAGAGGAGAGAGAGAGGGGAGGAGAAAAGAGAGAGAGAGAGAGAGAGAGAGAGAGAGAGAGAGAGAGAGAGAGTGTAGTAAGACAAATATTTATGATTGTAGGTAAACAAAGAAAGAAAATGTATAATTAGTTCGAAAACCAAATTAAGCAAGTCGCTTTGGCTCACACCCCAAGATAATACAACTAAAGAAAGCAAGCTACACAACTATAACTTAAAGAAGAAACCACAATTATCACTTTAGCTACCTGGCTCAGGTTTTGGGAGCTGGGGTTTAAAGGGCCGGGGGGTCTGGCTGGGTGGGGCAGTAACATTTTTTTTGCCTTGAGGAAAGCGCAGGGGAAAGATGGGGGGGGAGGGGGGGAGCTGATGAGTTGATAAAATCTGAGGCTGAAGACTTTGAACGACTGCAGTAGAGGGAGGGGGATAAAAGACAGGAAGCCAAAAAAGATGTAGTTAAGAAAAACTCAGCATGAACCTAAAACCTCTATGAGTCCAAATTAAAGACATATAAACGGCTAAAGTGATAAAACAGGGGCCTTTTACCTATAACTGCCATGTGTCTGGTACCCTCTGTGGGGGCGGGGGGGTTTGAGAAGGGCCAACCCCGGGCTTTCAGTCCACGCAAAGGCCACTCAGAGCCCCGGGGGGACTCTTTTAGAAAAAACACAGGCGCTGCAGCAAAGAAAAGGAAGTGAAAAGAGGGAAGACCTAGCAAAATGAAAAAATAGCAGAAACCTAAATGAGAGCGTGACTTGGGGGAAAAGGGGGATACTACAGTAGGCATCCCTTAAGGACGTGCGTGTTTACTTTTATTTTTTTCTAAACCAAAATTTCCTGTTAATAATGAAAGGGAAATTTCTTTTATCTTACAGTAACACGGGAAAGTCTTCAAAGTGCCCCTGGTTGATGCTACATGATTTCTATGTTGCTCAAATCATCCTCTTAGACAGTCCAGACATTCCCAATCCATGCCCTTGCTGGGGATACTTCTTTTTAAAAACAAATTTTAAACAATTCTAGCAATTCGGGAGTTCCATCATGCAGGTTTGAGAAAAAAGTGAATTTCAAAGCACTTGTCAAGGCAGCATCTTCAGTCTTCTTCGGGTTTTGGCGGTACCTGAGCAGCTGCGGGGATGGAAGTTTTTTGGGCATGGTTGTAGCGGGTAAAGGCTGGCACTGGGGGAACTGGGGGTCCTAGGGCCACTAAAGGCCGGAGGAGGGGGAACTGAGGGAACTGCAAACGGGTAAACTGAGGGAAACGGGGGGAACTGGTAGAATGTGGAATGGGCTGAGGACACTGGGGGAAGGGATGGGAACTAGGGAAACCCCGATGGAACTGAGGGAACTGATTGAACTGGGGGCTGAGGACACTGGGGGAACTGGGGGGAACGGATGGACTGATGGAACCGATGGAACTGTGGAACTGATTGAATGGGGGCTGAGGAAAACTGAGGGAACTGATGGAACGGTTGGGAAACTGATGAACCATGGAATGTGGAACTGATTGACTGAGGCTGGGCACTGGGGGCGGGGGGCTCGGGAGGTGGGCACAGAGGTGCATGTCTGAAAACGGGTTTTTGGGGGATGGGGGGGGGTCGGGGGGGAAGGGGCAGTACCAGCTTTGCCACTCTCTTTCCCCAGGTTCGGATGGAGAGGGGGATGGGAAAAGAGGGGGGGGAGATAAAGTTGGAAAGTAGAAATGAAAAAGTTAAAAGAGAGGCGGAAGGATGATATGACAGGTTGCAAATGAAATGACCGTCAAAAATAATCAAAAAAAAATTCCAAAAACTACTGTTGCTAAAAGAGAGGTATTTTCAAAAATTTTCCTTTCTTTTTTCTTGGTTTTCTGATATCTTGGGAAAGTACTGTTAAATGGAAGTTTTTTAAGATGTATGGGGTGACTACGTAAAATCTATCAAAGAGGTCCATCGTTCTATATAATTTTTTTTTAAAAATTTTATTAAAATATGGTAATTTTACTTTATACATAAAGTTTTTGGGGGGGGGGGATGTTTGGGAAAGGGAGACCCAAAGGGTGGGCAGGGGGAGAAAACTGGCAGAGAACTTGGCAGAGAAAGTGGTGAAAGAAGCTGAGAAGGAAAGGTGGGACAGGAGAACTAAAAAAAGTTTTGGTAAAAAGTGAGGGTGCCATTATTTATTGGAGAGAAAGGGAAGGCAGAATTACGGTAGTATAGTGTATAATTGAAGTGTACCTGAGCAGCTTTGCTAATGCTAGCTCCATCATGGACCTCCTGTCTTCCTCCTCATACACTCTCGTTGAGTCGTCAAGGGTTACCGATGTCTGTGGTTTGGCACGCATCAGACTGGCCGACTCTGCAATGTCCTCGTCACTGTGGGAGAGGTAACAAAGCATTGTCACCTTGGAAACATAATGAGTCATTACTGATGTTTTACCGTAGTATGGGTGGTATTTATGAATCTAACCGTTATTTTGTGAGATTAATGGGATGGACTCACTGGCTTTCCCCTCTACTGATAAACACACGACAGGGAGAGCTTCATAGTTGCCTCCACCACCTTGACAGAACAGGGGCTTCAGCTTCATGTCATGTCTTGCTGAGTGGGAGTGGCACTGGCAAACTTCTTCATATTCACGTCCTCAGCAGCCACCCTTCGTTTGACCCGTTGTCTCCTGCAAAGCAAGCAGCAGGAATACATTCATGAGCGGGCTTTAGTATTACCATTAGATTTCCTTAATGAACATGTCTACTTTCAATCGGGCCGTAAGAGATAGTGGTACTTAATAGAGTAGAACTACACTCACACTCTCAATGAAACTTCCATATCTTTTCGTCAACAATCGCATGTGGATCCTAGTGGGGTAAATACTGAGTAGAAATTGCAGGGGAAAACACACATGTTGCCACATTTTTGTATGTTATCATTACATTAGAAATGTCTAAAGTGTACTCATGTGTACTCATGTACTCATGAAATTACCCATGGGTTATATTTACCTGAAGAGTGTGACCGGAGATATCCTACGTTTTCAGTCCGGCCACACCACCATCCCCCGTAGGGGTTCTTGATGCCCGGCTTGCCATCCATGAAGCTAGAGAGAGAAATCAAGGCTACATCAAAACGTGATACAGTTATAGAAATGCATCCCTGCCATTCTGTGGGATGAGAGCTTGTTCTGTTTTGAGGTAGGTAAACACACAGGGTGAGGTAATTTACCTTGGAGCACATGACTCCTATTTCGTCTGGTCCAAAACCACCCTCACTTTATCCTGGTTGCCGGAAATCATAGAAAAGGTGCTGCATCAAAACATGAGACAGAGAACATGGAAATGCTTAAATTGTTTTGTATCTTCTTTTATGTTCCTATACATAATTCAGCATACGTTCTCTCTTGGATTTCAATGTAATCATTTTCCACAAAACCTAATATAAACACCCCACACAAGTTTCTCTGTTATTTGTTGTGAAACAATTTTTTTTAAGAGAACGGGACTGCTTCCCAGTCAGAGTCATCCCTGGTGGTTTAGGCTCCAAGAAGAGGTTTTTTTAAACAACCTGACAACGCAAGGGAATCATGCCCTAACAGAATATTCTATTCCACACAGATGACGAAGAGGGATAGCATACAGTATGGGGATCCTTGTGAGAGCACATGATCACAATCAGCTGAACCCAATACACACAACCCAGGGCTGAAAGACACAGTGTGTTTTTTGTGTGTGTGTGGTGTGTGTGTGTGTGTGTGTGTGTGTTGTGTGTGTGTGTGTGTGTGTGGTGTGTGTGTGTGTGTGTGTGTGTGTGTGTGTGTGTGCGTTGTGTGTGTGTGTGGTGTGTGTGTGTGTGTGTGTGTGTGTGAAGCCAGGGACCTTTGCTACTACAGTTCTGTACACACATCATAGCTTTGGTCCAAGTTCCTTACAATTCATTCCCATTTAACACTGACTCTAATTCTAACATCACAGAAATGTACTAAAATATCTCACCCTAGCCACCTGAATTACTGTCAAACCTAATTGGTGTGCTGTACATGTCTATTGGTGAATATCAAAAGTAAATCTCGGAATCGATTGACATTACTAATCATTCAATGAAATATGTGCACAGGCTACAACAAATGTTTGACTGTTTGTCAGATACATTTTATTTACATTTACATTTAGTCTTAGCAGAGCGCTCCTTATCCAGAGCGAACTTACAGTTAGATGGAGTGCATACATTTTCATTGCTATTCTATCTGTCCCAATGTGTAAGCAGTTATCCCGGTTTTGTTCTGTCTCCACTGACTGGAAGAAGTTTCAACCCCTTGGTTGTCAATTGTTTTTTTAAAAGGAGAAGTTCGGGCGTCTGGAACAACAGTGAAGAATGGAAGGGGAAGCTGCATTATGGCACTGACCTGGGCCCTCATGCACTGTTTGCTTCTTGAGGCCCTCTGGGGTGTGGTACCTCACAGAGGAAGGAGCCCATATTGCACAATCCTTTTACACCTACAGTCCGAAGACCCTCCCATCCTTATTGTTTATGTTACGTAACAAGCCCCTCACACTTTATTACATGAACTATTACTGTGTATCATCGAATACAGTGAGCTGTTTTGCTCACTATATTTGTTTGAAACGTGGTAATCACACCTGAAATGTGTTTAACATATTACTATTGTAGGATCTATCTAACTGAATTGAAGTTCCTCTGGTGCAGGGGACTCCCTTACTAACATAGAGAGTTATTGGGCTAATGCAGCCTGTTGAGGAGAACATGGAAGCTGGTCAAATTCAGGTTCTGTGTCGGGTTTCAGGCTAGTTATAATACCACGAGAGGAGGGAGTTGAAAGGGTAGCTGAATGGCATGTTTGGTGGGGAGGGGGTTGCTTTTAAAGCATTATGGCATCATAGGGCACGAATAGACTGACAGACTGGGACCAAAAGGCAATAATTACAACAGGAGAAAAGCATGCCCATACTCCTTCCCGATTACCAGAGGCCAATATGACTCACAACCAAAAGCGGCCCGCTGTGTCTGCTCAAGCTGTCCAAACTCAACCAGAGGCAAGACTGCCATTTGTTGGCTGAAGTTGACCCTACAGCTGAAAAAACCGTAGAAAGGGCTTTCTCTAAAAAAAACCCCCCCTTTTTTTGTTTCTGTTAGAACAGCTTATGACAAAATGAGAGGAAGTTTGATCCTTTCTTTTTTTGTGTTATTAAAGTGATACCCAGTTCAACTGAGAGCTTAAAGTTTCTGTTTTTCACATCAAAAAGGAATACATGGTAAAAACACACCAACACGGTTATAAAAAAAGGGGGGCACACCCCCTTTTCAGGAGGCTGAAAATTTTTGGCTGGGCCGTCAATCCTAAAAAAAGTTTACAGCTGCCATAGCCGCAGAAGTCGTTTCGAGGGGGTGGCAATTTGTTTTTCGACGGGAGGGGGGGGGGGGACGGGGGACGGGGGGGGGGGGGGGGGGGGGGGGGGGGGGGGGGGGGTTTTGCCCACCCCACAGAATCAGCCTGCTAAACAGGCTTTTAAGGCCGTCTAAAAATAATTTTTTAAAAAACTGATTTTATAATATATTTTTTTTCATTGTGATTTTTCAGGGGGGGCGGGCAGCACCCTCAGCACCCCTACTTCCCACGGCTATGACAGCGGGGCACCATTGAGCTCTTGACGGGCTGCATAAAACCCGCTTGGTAGGCAACTGCTTGGCATCCGGGCCGCAAGGCACTACAGAGGGTAGTCTGTACGGCCCGTACATCCTGGGCCGGGGCTCCTGCCATCCAGGCCTTTATACCAGGCGGGGGGTCGAGGGAAAGGGCCCTAAAAATGTCAAAAACTCCCGCCACCCAAATCATAGACCAAGCGGGACCAGAGCGCCCAAATCTGGGGCCAAAAGGCCCCGAAAAAGCTTCACCCCCAAGCCATTAAAACTGCTAAACAGCTCTCAAATGGCTTTTCCTGGACTATTTACTTGACACCCCCTTTTTTTTACTGAGCTCTTGCCCCTGGCTCTATGCAACCTCACTGGCTCTAAAAACAACTTACTGTCGGTACTAGCTACACAACAATATTCTTTCCTACTACGATAGCAACGCAGCTACTACCCAAAAAGATGAGTGTTGACCCCGCAAGGGCCGGAAAAACAAGATTTCGACACCCTGAATCCCGAATAGTGATAAAGCTGGGTGTTTAGGGGTTTGTTTTTGTTAGCTCCCCAGACCGAGTAAAAAACCGGATGCGAGGACAAGCAACTAGTTTTTTTTACATTTTTTTTATTCAAAGTACAATTACAAATTCCACAAATTTTGTTATAAAAAAATTATCCAAAACAACAATTTCATCACTAAAAGTAAATTAAAAAACTTCTACCGCAAAAACAAAAAAACCCCAAAAATAAAACAAAAAAGAGACCTTAAAAAACATACAGTGAGGGGGAAAAAAGTATTTTTGTTTCCCCCGCCCCATTTTGGTTTTGTTTGGCCCCCCTTAAAAAAAAAAATGAAAGGGCTTTAATATTTTTAATGGTTTGGGTTTTTTGAACATTTAGAGACCAAATAAAAAACCAAAAAAATCCAGAAAAACGGTTGGGCAAAATTTAATAAATTGGGTTTGCAAATTTTAAAGGGGAAATAAATAAATTTTTAAACCCCCCCTCAATCAGAAAAATTTTTGGCTCCCCAGGGGGGTCTTTTTTTTACAGGGGAAAAAAGGGGCTGAATTAGGAGGGAAACCCCCTTTAAAAGGGGGTGGGTCCTAATCTCCGTTTTTTTCCGTATAAAAGACCCCTGTCCACAGAAAAGGGATCAAACCCAAGCAGTTCCAAACCCCCTCCACCATGGGGCCCAAACAAAAAAAGAGCTTCCCCCCAAAGGGTGGGCAGGGACAAAAAATTGTAGAACCCCCCAAGGTGGAATGGGCTCAAGAACCCTCGCCAAAAAAGCTTGGTGGAAAAAGGGGACAAAAGTTGGTGTGATTATTCGCAAAGGGAAGAAAACACAAAAAAACTGTCAATCTCTCCCTCGGGCCCCCCCAAAAAAAAGGGGGTCCAGCAAGATCTCACCTTTGTGGAGGGTTTCAATGATCCAAAGAAAAAAGGGGGAGGGTCAGCCCGAATACACGGGAGGGTCTTTTTCAATGTCCAAGGGAGCTGGGACCCATAGTCCCAAGAAAATTTGGGAACCGGGGGCACTACGGCCGGGGAAGGGCTGAAAACCCCGGCAACCGGGGCCCCAAGGGCCCCCCGGGTCAAGAAAGCCTATACAGGCCCGGGGGGTTTGGAAAATTTGCCAAGGAAACTCTGAATGTTCAGAGGGAAAACTGGGGGGAAAAATTGGGTTTTGGTCAATGAGACCAAAAAAACGGGGGCTCTTTGGGATCAACCAAATCGCCGGGGTTTGGAGGGGGGAGGAATGCTGGGCCTTATGACCCCAAGAAAACCATTTCCCCCCGGGCAACATGGAGGGGGGGGAAAAAATTTTTGCTTTGTTTTTCTTTCTAAGGGGGCCAAAGGGCAACTTCACCCATCAAAGGGAAAAATGGACGGGCCAAAAGTACCGGGGCAAAACTTGGGGGGAAAACCCCGTCCCCCCCCCCCAGGGGCCTTGGGAAAATGGGTCGTGGATGGTTTTTTTCCCCATAAAAATGGGGCCCAAAAAGGGCCCCAAAGCAAACAAAAAAGGGGTGGGGTCAAAAAGAAACACATTAAAATTTCCTTTGGGGTGGGCCTAGCCAGTCCCCCCAGGGCCTTAATTCCCAAAAAGAAAATCTGTGGAGGGGGGCTAAGGTTTTTGAGTTGCCCAAAAAATCAGCCTCGGGGAAACCTTTTAATGACTTGGGGGAAATTTTCAAAGTGGGGGGGACAAAATCCCCCCCTGGTTGTTGCAAACCCGGGCCCAAATATAAAAAAACGTCTGCCCCTGTGGTTGCCCCAAAAAAGGGGTTTTTCCACCAAAATACTTTAAGGGCAAAGTTTTTTTCAGAGGGGGTCAAAAACCCTTTTTTCCCCCCATTTAAAATTTTAAAATCAAATTTTATAAATAATTGACAATGGGGGGTTTTTTTCCCGGATTTTTTGTGATGTTTCGTCTCCCACTGTTCAAAATAAACCCACCATGTTAATTTAGACATCATGTCTTTGTAGTGGGCAAAAAGGGGCAAAAAAACAGCAGGGGGGCAAATTTTTTTCCCTCACTGTACAATTACCTCAATTACCTCAAATTTCCTTTGTACCCCCCCGCACAAGGTGAAAATCGTAGTCCTTGTATAGAAACCCTTTTTTATTTGTTTTTTTTTAAATTGGGGGTTTAAAATATTTTTTTTTTTTTTTTTCTTTTTAACCCTGCATTGTTGGGGAAAGGGGTTGTAATAAATGTTTTTATGTTAAAGGGCTAACATTTTTTTTTGTATTCTGCACAATTTACCAAAAACATTTTGATTTGAATCGATCGATCACCATGGGGGTTTGGGGGCCCCAACCCCTCCAAAAGGCCCCCATTACAAGGGCGTTGTGTTTAATTTCCCCAAAAGGGCTGTTTTTTAAAAATCTAAGGGCTGAATCTTATCTTTCTAAAAATAAAAACTAAAAAAACTACTGTATATTACCAAAAAAAAGTTTTCTGTTGGAACATGGGCAAAAAATCCCAAAGGGGTAAAGGGGGGTGGCTTTTGGGAGGCCTGTTTGCAAAAATTTCATTGTTGGTAGAGATCCCCCCCCTTTATGGGGGTTGGGTAAAAAAATAAGTTGTAGTAACTTTGGGATTTCCCCTAAAGTGAAAAACATTGGGTTTTTTTTTTGATCAATCATTAACTATTGGGGTTGAAAGGCCCCTTCTCCACTTAAATCCAAAATAGGGGGAAAGGGGTGCCCAATTGAGAAAATGGCTGATTAAAATCACAAAAAGATAGCTTAAATTTAAAATTACAAAGAAATTACCCCCCAAAAAATCATAAATGAAACAAATAAAAATTAGAATTTATAAACACTCGGGAAAAAATTTGCCCTGGGTTCCCGTATCTGGTCTGTCATACATGTCAAACATCATTTTATACCGATTCTCCCGTCACTAGTTTAACTGACATAATGTCTGTCTTTAAACATTTTGAAAGGGATGTAAAGGCTTGTGGTAGGGGTAGGGGGTAATTTATGCCTTTTTGTTGGGATTTAATCTACTTTAAAAAGGGGCTGTGCCCCCGGGGCCCCACTCTTCTCACGGGGGGCCCCTTCGGGTTTATTTAAGTGATTTTCGTTGCAAGTTTGGAGAGGGCTTTTTTTCAAACCCCAAAACAAATTTTCCCAACCTTAAAAAAAAATTTTGGGGCTCCTAACCCTGGGCCCTTTAATTATCCTGAACTGGGTGCGTAAATTCTAACCTGTTTTCGACAAAAGTCACTTTATATCAAAATGGCTTGAAAATGTTTTTATCCCGTTGGGCCCCTAGCCTACTAAAAATTAAAAATAAACGCGGAAATTGGGAGAGGGCTCAATGGCGATTTTTCACAGGGCCCCAAAATCAAAATTTGGGTTTTAGCGTAAAAGGGAAAAATTTGGCTTCATTTATGGGAAGGGGGTTTAAACGTAAAGTTATTCCCTGGGGTTAAAAGGGTTAAAAGGGGGGGTTTAAAAAAAAAATTGTAAAGAAAAAAAATTGGGAGGGAAAAAAGGGGGGGGTTTAAAACCATAATTATGGGCTTTGGGGGCTTGGAAGCTAGTGACCAGCTAATGGCCTTTCTTATTCATATTCTGGGATCAGAGGAAAACAACGAACTAACTACTTTTTGCCCCCTCTTCCCTGTAACTGTTTTCACTAGTAAAAAAAATGGAATACGGGGCCCCTTATGGATTTGAAACAAAAAAAAATTTGGAAAAAGATTCTTGGCAAGGATGGGTAAAGCAGGGGCCCATGGTGGTAGGCTGCGCAAAAACCCACCCTTTTAAAAAATATAAGTAAATTTCCAAAAAGAAAACCCCCTTCATGGGAGGGAGGGTTTAAAGTGAGTCAATAAACATGTTGTGAAAAAGAAATTCGTTTTTAACCTAAAAAAATAACAAACCTAAACCTTTTTTTTGTTCTTTGGGTGCATTCCAAAAAAAAAACCCCCAAGTTTTTTTTGGGAAAATAGGGCGGGGGCCAAAAAATTGGAATTTTGAAGCTTTCTTGCCAATTGCGTTGTAATCTTTTCCAAACCGAAGTATAAAAATTTTGTTAGGTATTACAAATTTTTAAAAAAAAGTACGTTTCCACTTTCTTCTAAATCCTTTCGGAAAAAGGTTTTTCAAAAGAAAAGTTTTGTGGGGGTTTAAAACGTTTCTTCAAGCTGACCGTAAATTTAAAAAGGGGCCGCCGCAAAGGGGAAGTTTTTATTGAGTTTTAAACCCTAAAACTGTTTACAGCAAACCAAACAAAAAATTGAAAAAAAACATGTTAAACAAAGGAAAATAAAAGGGGGAATTAAATTTAAATACGGGATTTTAAAAACGGAACCGAATCCCCTGTCTTGCGCATTTTCCCAAAACTTCCCCATAAAATCAGAAAAAAGGAAACCCAAAAAAAATCCTAAAAAACTTTATCCCAATGGGGCAAATTTTCCAGAGTAAAAGCCAAATTTTCGACAATTCATCCAGGGGATTAATAGCTGTCCTTTTCCCGGCCCCCCCAGGGGAAATAAAAAATTTCAGATAAAGCCACCATAAAACATTTTAGGCCTTTCGTTACAAATGGCAGGGGCAATAAAATCCTCCCCGTGGGATCATTTTTTGCTTTTGTAGGTCAGGGTAGAGAAAAGGGGGAAACCGGGGGGTTTCTTGGGGCAAATTTTTGATGAAGCGGGCAGGGGAATGCAAAGTTCCTTAGCTCTATCTTTTTTCTGGGCCTTCCGTACAACTTAAAAAAAAAAAAAAAAAAAGGAAACAAAAAATTTTAGGGCCTTTGGGTTCCGTCCATGGTACATGGGCCAAATGTCCTATGGAAAGGGCCTTTAAGGGGGCAATGACACTTATCCAACTTTTCTGAAATTTATTTTTTTAAAATAAAAAATTTTTCCCTGAAAATTTTTCCCTCAAATATTTTTTGGGGGCGCTTCCCCTGCAAAGGGTTTCCTTTTTATCCTTTTAAAATGCTCTTGCGTTTTTTTTGACCCCTTTTATCCCAATATTTTATTTACTTTTAAAGGAAAATCCTTTAAATTTCCTTTTTTTCTCTAAAAGGTTTGTGATTCAGTTTTGGGCCCAAAGGGCCCCCTTTTGGGGAGTAAATTATGCAAAGAGTTTTTCCCTGAAAAAAGAGGTTCCCCTTTTTACGGCGTATTCGGAGCAGCCCCTCATAGGGGGTTTTCCGTTAGGGGTGTGTGGAGTTTTTTTTTGGGGAAAGAGAGGAAGGGGTGTTGGGGTGGACAGAGGCAGCTGGGGATAGAGGACTTTTTATAACCGGGGCCACACTTGGAAAAAAACAGCAGCTCATGTGTAAACCCCTCCTTTTCCCAAATTTAAAATAGTAAAAAATAACAACATTGAAAAGATCACAGGCTATAAAAAAATCACGGGTGTTATACTAATTTTTATGCATTTATTTTAGCCTAAGTATATTCAAAAAGTCATTACTTAACATAGGGGGAATTAAAAATTTTGTTTTTTCCCGTATTTAAGGGCAACCCCATTAAGTAAAAAAGCTGGCTAGAGCCCGGAAAAAGTTTCCTAACTCAAACCCCCCCTTTTTCTCTTAACGAGTGAGTGGGTTTTGGGCCCGGGTGCCAGCAAGGGGATGTTTCCAAAGTCCGACTCAAATTTTTTTTAACCTTGACTCAAGCAACAAAAAACCCTCACATTAATCAGTGTCTGAGAGACTAAGGCCAGGGAATGACCTGCAAGAAAGATGACTTGTCTAATTTTTCTTTGCTCAGACTGAGGGGGTTAACTATCAAAAAAACTGAAATTTTAAGCCACAAAGAGAAATTTTTTTCATGCTCACGCGACAGAAGGTTTTTTATCGGTCCCTAATTTCAGGACTAATAAAAAAGGGCCCAAAAAATGCAAAATAAAAATTTTTTAATTTTTTTTATTTAAATTTAGGATTTTTTAGGGGGTGCTGCAGCAAATCTCCGGGATCCCCACTTCCTTCCGCTATGTGTGGGCCTTTTTTAAAAAATTACATTTGGGGCTTTTTTAAAGGGAAAGTAAAAACTCTCACCCGTTTTAAAAGTTCTTTGCTATATGAATAGTCAAATTAAATGGGAACTGTTTTGCCAAAGGTAATAAGGGTATTGGTAGGCTTTTCATTTTAAATAAAAATTTTTCTTAAAATTTCTTTGCCTTGTTAAAATAAAGGGTTAAATAAAAATAATGAAATAAAAAACAGGGGACTGTTATTACTTGAAAGATCACATTGAAAAGATCCCCTTTTCTGGTTAAAAGAAAATAAATGCTTATAACTTTTTTTTTGGGGGTTTCAGTAAAATTTAAAAAGTAAATTGTTTTAAATTTGATCCATCATTATTAGGCTATTTTATTGAGGGCCCTTCTCCTCTTAAGATCAAAATAGGCAAAAGGGGAGGCCCAATTAAAGTTAAAAAATAAATACCAACAAACCAATCATAGTTAGAGAAAAAATTTTGGTTTTGAAGTTATACCCAAAATCTTGGAAAAAATTTGCCCCTGCTTTCCTATATCTGGTTTAAAGTTTAGGGCTTTATCATCATCCGGGGGAATGACAGCCCCGGGTGTCAAGGGTTAGTGGGGTGGAAGTAAAGTCTTGGTTCCCTTTATCGTCTGGGCAATGATGTAGTAGGAATGGGAAAAAACTCTCAACCCCCGGTTTTTAAAAAGTTTCTGGTTTCTATATGAATAGTAAAATTAAATAATAAAATAAAAATATTGGGGGCCCTTTAGGGAACGCCCTTTCAGTCAAAAAAAGCCCCTTTGGGATAAATTTTTTTTGTAAAAAGGGTGGTTCCCCCCGGGGGGAACCCACCCACCTTTTGGGGTTTCAAGGCCCCCCCGGGCCTCCCACCACTAGCTAAAGGACCAAATGTTGGAAAAGGGGGAAATGGGCCACCAATGGTTTAAAAAGAATTCAGAAAACTGTTATTACGAAAATACAAACAAGGGGGTTTCAGTAAGTGGCCTTGCACTGTGACTATTGGGAAAGGATAATGGGGTTCTGGGGCATGTATTTTAGGGGTTCCCTTTTTTTCCAAATTAGTCCCTTTCCCCGGGGGTTTGTGGGGTCTATAAAGTAGTTGCTCAAAGGTTGAGTTGATCATTTTTGGGAATTTTTCCATCAAAAATTTACTTTGTGGGTTAAACATACACTCTTAAAAAAAAAAAGGGTTCCAAAAATGGTTATTTCGGGTGTACCCCCTAGGAAAAACCCTTTTTTGGGCCCAGTAGAACTTTTTCTTTGGTCCCAGGTAGAAAATATTTTTTTGGGTTCCCTGTGAAAACCCTCTGGGAAAGGGTTCTCATGGAACTCAAAAAAAGGGTTTTACCTGAAACCCAAAAAGGGGTTTTTCCCAAAAATTCTCCCATGGGGGAAAAGCCGAATAACCCCTTTTAGGGTTTTCAAAACCCTTTTTTTTCTAAAAAGTTGGGACTTGCCCGGCTTTTGATAAAAAAAAACAATGGTTTGCCATACAAAATTCCCTTTTTAAAACTAAATATGAAAGGCAAGCTTTGGGAAGATAAATTACCCAAGGGTGTCCGGTTTTTTTATCCCCCCAACCTTCCTTTACACTAAAACATATGGTGTTTTCCAAATTTTAAAAAATTTCTTTTTAAAAATGTTTTTTCAAAAATTCCTTTCAACCACTTAAAAAAAGTAAAAATACTAATTTGCTCAGGTCTAATTCCCGTTTGTAAGGAATGGATGGTGATGGTATTTGAATGTTTTTTCATCTACTGTTCTGGACTCCCTTCCTGGGTTAAAACCCCGGGGGGGAGAACCGGGATCTTGCCCAATAAGCCCATGGGTGGCTGGAATGGGGGTTTTTTTATAAAAGGCCGGCCACAGAAAATGGGGGCTCTCATGAATCAAAAACAAGTACAGGGGCATAGAGGGTTGAAAGGGCCCCAACCAATGATATTTAATGGCTCCACTATAACCCTTTTCCTGGAGATAAAATGTAAAATAATAGTTTTGATTAAAAAAGGCCCCCCCCCATGGTTATCCCAAAAAGGGCAACTTTCCAGGTTTTTCCCAAAAAGGGCACCTTCCATGGTTATCAAAAAGGCCCCTTTTTAAAAAAAGGGACACTTCCTGGTTTTCCCAAAAAAGGGACACCCTTTTTCCAAAGGAATTCCCTGGTTATCAAAAGGGACACCCTTTCCCTGGGGTTAAACAAAAAAGGGGGAACTTTTTCCTTGGTTATCAAAAAGGCCACTTTTCCCGGTTTTTCCCAAAAGGCCCCACTTCCAAAGGTTAAACAAAAAGGCAACCCGGGAAAACAAACATTCCATGGTTTCAAAAAGGCAAAAACTTCCAAGGTTTTTCAAAAAGGCCCAAATTCCATGGTTTTTCAAAAAGGCACCCCCATGGTTATCAAAAAAACAAAACTTCCATGGTTTTTCAAAAAAGCAATTACCCCTGCCGTGAGCCAAAACACAGGAAAAAAATTCCCCTTTTTTTGGGAAATGAGGGTTTCTTTACTTCACCTTTGGGAAAACAAAAATGTTCAGGTTTTTTTTCCCCCCCTATGGAACAGGGGGGGTGCTGATATCTTTCCCCAAAAAAAACCTTTTTGCCATCTGGGGTTGGGGGTATGTCCCCAAAAAACCTTTTCCCAAAACCAAAAAATTACGGGTTTAGCTGGACCCGAAGAAGGGCAAATTTAAAGGGACTGTAAAAGGGTTTTAACTTTTAAAACAAAAGGTTTATGTCCATCGCATTTGTATTTTTTGGCCCAAACTAAAAAAAAAAAGGGGTTTAATCCATAAACTTTCCCCCTCAAACAAAAAAAAACGAGTTAAAAAAACCGACATTTTGGGGGTATGTGGGGTACATGTCTAAAAAATTTTTCATTCAAATCCCTTTGAAAATTTTAAGAAAAAAAATAATTTTTTAGGGGAAAAAAACATTTTTTTAAAAAATCCTGGCCCTTTGAAACAAAACACTGGGCCCCTTTTAAAAAATCTTTAAACATAGTACCAAATATATTGGAAAAAAACCCAATGGAAAATATTTAAAAATTAAATTGAGGCAAAGTTAAAAAACCAAATTAAAAACCTCCAATTCATCGGGATTTTGAAATAAAAGGCTTTTGTTTTCAAGATAGGCCCCAATTAGGGCCAAATCAATTAGCAAAAGGGCCCTTTTTTAAATTTTTTATTGGGTTTGTAAAAAGGTTTTGGAGAAAAAATGTCACTCCTTTTTTGATGGGAGATGATTTTCAAAAAAGCCTTTCCCGCCCAAAAACCCCCGGGTAGGTTGGGGACAAGTATTTAAAAAATAATTAAACGCGGATAAAAACAGGGAAAAAGCTTATATTTGGGAAACAAGGAAAAATTGTTTGGTTTTAGGGGGAAAGGGGGGAAAGACTCTTTGACAAAATTTTGGCCCGGGAGTTTTTTAGTTGGCTTGGGGAGTCCAGGGGGAAGTGGGCCAAGGGAGAAACCCCGAGGGGA
Source organism: Coregonus suidteri (assembly GCA_036851935.1). Taxonomy (NCBI): domain Eukaryota; kingdom Metazoa; phylum Chordata; class Actinopteri; order Salmoniformes; family Salmonidae; genus Coregonus; species Coregonus suidteri. Next base: position 37,563,447 of record CM072239.1, on the reverse strand, counting down.
AAAAAAATTTCACCATAAATTGCCCTCCCCTTCCCCTTCATAATAAAAACCTCTTCCCCCGGGGTAAACCCTTTTCTTTAGTGATGGTTTCTCTCCTGGGCAGCAGAGAGTTGGGAATGTCCTGAAAGGGGTCCCCTTGTAAATCCTGATGGACTCTAGGGGGAGACCCCACAGGGTGAAAAGCAGAACCCTGTCCCTGTCTGAGGCCCACCTAGGAAAAAACACAACAGGGAAAAAGGGTAAAAAGGTGTCAAATAAAACTCCCTACATTACCTATATAAACTTGTCATTTGAAAAACAAAAAGGGAAAAAAAGAAAATTTAAGGGTAAATTTTAGCTGAAATTTGCTGCCCTATTATTTCAAAAATTTTCTCTAGATTTTTGTGCTATTTTGTGCAAAAATCCAAAAGAAAAAAAGCTTTGAGAAATGATCAAAATATTGGGGGTGTTTTGGTGTTTTAAAAATTTTTCCTTTTGTTGGGTTTTTTTAAATTTTTGATGTTTTTAAAATTTCTTTTAAAAGGGCTCTTTGGGAAGAAAAGGGGGAAATTGGGGTAAATAATCCTAAAAATAAAATCAAAGAAATTTCAGAATAATGGTTTCCCACCTTTCTTTGCGCCCCGTTGCGTTTCCAGGAAAAGTGCAGGCTTGCTTTCGGGGGCCCAGAGAGTCGTCAGCTAGACTTTTCTTTATGTCGGCCTGAAGGTTTGTCCCTTTACTTTGTGGGGAAATTTTTTTGATTTTCCCTCCATGAGGGCCAAAACCCCCTGGATTTAAGGGTGCCGCTCCGGGGCCCTTTTGGGGAAAAACGGGTAGTCCCCTTTTGGTTAAAGGAAAAGCTTTCCTGGCCAAAAACCAGGGGGACTCGGGCTGGAGCCCCTTCAAATTTTCTACCTCTTTTTCAAAAAAGTCTTAAATTAAAGGGAAAAAAAAAATAAAAAGAAAAAAAAACTTCCCGCTGGGTTTTATTATGGGGCCAAAAAAATTCAAAATAAAGAAAAATACGGATTCAATAAAAGGGAAGCGGGCCCACAAAAGGGGCATATTGGGGGATTTTCAAAATAGTAGGGCTTAAACCTAGTCAATTAAAATTGGGTTCCCGATCAGCAATCCAAACCATGAGGCATTTAACCCCGAACCGGTTCAAAAAAGTTAAGACGGGGGGGTATAGTTTTCAAAAAAAAAAAGGGCGGTTTTCTTTCCCCTTTTACTCCCCTTTATTGGGTTTTCCAACGGAAAATCCTCAATAGCACAATAAAAAGGGGGGGCCGTTCACACAGCCTCCATGGTTTGGAAAGGGAAAAAAATTTTTTTGGCAATGAAAAATAAACGTAGGCCCCAGGGAAATGGGGAAAAACCAAAAAAAGAATTCATGTCTGATATCCTTGCTTTTGGGGGGGTTTTTCCCCCTACGGTTTTTTTTGTCTCAACCCGCGAACCTCGCCCTCGATTTAAAATTTCCCCTTTCCCCCTCCGGGCCCACTTTCATCAAAGGCCCCCCGGGAAAGACCCGAGCGCCCCGCAAACCGCTTTCCCCCCTTGTCAACAACTATAAAATTTTGAGGATAAAAGGAAAAAAAGTATAGGGCGTCCTTAGGAACAATATTTCCAAAAAAAAACTAAACTATTTTATTTGGAAAGGGGGGGGGGTTTTTTTTTCATTCTAAGCCAAAATAAACCCAAATTCTGCACCTTAACCCCCTTTCCAAATGCCTTACAATAAGAAAAAAACCCTGAAAAAACCCTAAAAAAATGGGTTTTTTCCCCAAATTTTCCCCCCAGAAAATTAAAAACAAAGGGGGGGGAATTAAAGGATCTTTCCCGTCAAAATAAAATTCCCCCTTTTTGGGAACACTTGATCTAAAAAGCAACACTTGGGCCGGGGGTTTTGAAAAGAAATTGGGTGAATTTTGCTTTTTTCCCTATAAGATCCGGGCATTTACAAAATTAAAAACTGGGATTGGGGGCCAAAGGGGGGGGAAAAAAAAAAAGTAATGAAAGAAAAGTGTTTGTCACACGTGTAAACGCAATTTTGGGGGAAGGGGGGGCCCCGCAAACATTCGTGGGGGACGACCTGTTTCGGTTGCCTTGTAATTTTATAAAAAAAACCCTTAAAACATTTTACAATTATACATTTTTTCCAAATTTTTACAAAAAAATACACACAAAAAATTCGTTCCGTACTAAAATCACAGCAAAAATAACAAATTTTTCATCCAAACCTTTCCCCTTTTTCAGAAACCCTCCCTTTTTTTGTTGGGGTTTCCCAAAACTATTTGGTTTTAAAAAGTTGGAACTCCCACGAAAATGCCACCCAAAAACTACTGAATATTAAAAAAAAATCTCTTCAGTATACAAAAGGGTTTTCTCCCAAAATCTAAACTTCCCTACAAATTTCAAAATTTCTGGCCACTTTGTCACTCCATTGTTTTGTGGCCACTAAAACAAAAACCACTTTTTTTTTAAAAAAAGAAATAATAACCACAGAGAAAATTTTTGAATAAAATTTGGTGAATTCCCAAATTTTTTTTTAAAAAATTGATGACATTAAAATCAACCAGTCAAAAACAACCCCCTAAATCTTTTAAGGGTTAAGGGGGATATTTTAACCAAATCAGGGGGGGTTTCCATTTTCTCACCATGGGGGAATTTTTTGTCAAAAACTTTTTTAAAACCCCCAAACCACAAAAAGCCTTCAAATTTAAAAGTAAAAAAACAATGTTTTAAAAGATTAAAACTCAGGGGGCCTAAAATCCAAAAGACATACCAGACCTTGTTCCAAATTTTATTACAAAAAACCTTTACCGGGAATAAAAGGGGAAGCGTTCACTTTTGGGCCCCAAAAAAACCCTTTTCAAGGGGAATCAAGCTGCTTAAATTCCGGGGGTTTCTTATGTGGGGTGTGTTTTTTATGCCCTTTTTTCTGTTTTTTTGAATTTCCCTCAGTTCAGTCTCATGATTGGTAAGCTCTTTCCCCGGGGTGCCTTTTTAATCTGCAAAAGCTCGGATGAGACTGCACAGCTGGATACTAAAACCTCTACTGAGGGTGAGTGCTTGGGCTCCTGTGTGGCCCACCGCCGCTTGTTTGGGGGGCCCCCTGCCGTCCCCCCAGCACTGGACAGGGCTGGGTGAAATTGGGAAAAAGGGGTACTTATTGGGGGGGTTGGGGACAAAAGGACTTGGCCTTTTGGGGGGGTGGAAGGGGGGGGAAGGCAAGGGGGGAAGCGGGGGTCAACGGTGGGTTTCAGGGGTGGGTTTGGGTGGTGGAGGGAGGGGTCCTCTCTCCTGAAGCAGCCCCCTCACAGTGCTCCTTGGGTGGGCTGCCCTTTTGGTGGGGAGGGGGGGGGTCACTGGAAGGGGGGGCTTTCCCTTGTCCAGGGGAAAAGGGTGAAAGGCTTGGGTGTCTCTCTCTGGGCCTGTGACCCGGGGAGCCTGGGATTTAGGGGTTTAGCGTGAGAGGACAGTAACAGGGGAAAAAGAAAGGGAAAAGACAAGAAAAAAAAGGGTTTTTTTTGGAAGGGAAGAAAAAAGATTTTTTTCAGGGTTTCCAAAATAATTTAGAAAAGTCAAAAAAAACTAGGCCCAGTTAAACTCAAAAAACCCCCTTTCCCCAAACCTGACTACCCTACCCAAAAACCCCCATTTTCTTTTCCCGGGCCAAACCCACGCCCCTAAATGGGGGTTTTTTATATGGGGGCGATCAACAGAGCAGGGGAAAAATTAAAATTCAGGATGAGGGTTTTTCAGGCAACCCCCTTTCCCCCCAGTCATAACAGAAATTTCCCCCTGCCCTGGGGACAGTCCTTCCTGGGTTGGGCCCTTTTTTACGTCAGGGGTTTCCCGGGTCCTGACAGGGAACAAAAGTATTCTTCTTCTGTTGTCCCCGGGGAAATTTGTCTGGACAGGCAAAAAAAAACAAAATAATTATTCCCAAACCAAAGCCCAAATACTACTTTAAAGTCATTACAATCGCCTAAAAAAAATCAAACAAACCTTCTCTTTAAAAAAAACATTACATAGTTTCATTTATTTTTTTAGTCTCCCCTAAATATATAAAAAGGGGGGCAAATATAAAAAACTGGGGTGGGGGCGGTTTCCCCCACTCACCCCAAAATTGGGGTTTTTGCGGGCCTTCTCCTAACATTTTGTTGCCATTGAGGGGGGTAGGGCCCCATGGGGGCTTGCCCCCATTTTTTCCTGGGCGTTTCCCGCTGAGGGAAAGAATAAAACCTTCATCTCAGAAAAATGAAGGGGGGGGGGGGGTCCACCTTTGAAGGGGGTCGGGCGGGCGACCCCGGGAAAAACCCTGGAGGGTTTGGGGGGGGAAAACCCACATTTAAACTACCAGGGGAAATTTTTCCAAAATTGGGGGACACGGCTGGGGTTGCTCTCACGCAGCACTAGTTTAAATCCCAAAATGACAGTTAATAACTTAACGCGTTAGTCAAATTTTTGGGTTTAAACCAGGGGAACTAGCTGATGCTACAATTTAAACTAGGGGGATGGGGTAATTTAACTTTTTTATAGTGGCCGCAAAAAGTATTTATTTTGGTTGGGAAGCAAATATTATGCGGGCGGGGCTGTTTTTTGCTAACTAATCTGGAGAAAAAACCAAATAAAAAAACCCAAATCTAAAAGTTAGTTTTTAAATAACGTTACCAATTTTGCCATCTAAATTAGCCCGGGGTAAACTGACCAAGCTAAAGGGGTGTTTTTCTTTGGGCTTCCAACCCGGGCAAAAAAATTTAAACTCCAAAAAAAAAGTCCATCTGGCATTCTGAAAAAATTAGCAAAATAAACTTTTTTGAGGGTAGCCTACCAAAATAAACATAAGCTTTAAAAAAAAATTTTTTTTTATTAAAAAAATTTTTTTTTTTGGGCCCGCCGTTTTTTTTTTCCCCCCCTTTTTTTGCCCAAAAAAAAGAAAAAAATTAAAGGGTTTTTCCCCCTTTTTTTTTGGAAAATTTAAATTTTAAAAAAGGGGGGGAAAAAAAAACCCCCCAAATTGGGGAAAAAAACCCCCAAATTTTTTAAAAGGGAAAATTTTTAAAAAAAAAAAAAAAGGGGGGGAATTTTTTTTGGGGGGGGGGGGAAAAAAATTTTTTTTTAAAAAAAAAAAAAAAAAATTTTTCCCCTTTTTAAAAAAATTTTTTTTTTTTTTAAAAAAAAATTTTTTTTTTTTAAAAAAAAAAAAACCTTTTTTTTTCCCCTTTCCCCCCCCGGGGGCCTTTTCCCCTTTTTTAAAATTTTTAAAAAACCCTTTTTTAAAGGGAAAAAAATTTTTAAAAATTGTGTTAATTTTAAAAAAAAAAAAAAGGGGGGGGGTTTTTTTGGGTTTTCCCGGGCCCCCCCTTTTCCCCCCCCCCCCTTTTCCCCCCCCTTTTTTCCCCTTTCCCCCTTTCCCCCCCCCCTTTAAAAACCCCCCCTTACCCCTTTTTTAAAAAATTTTTTTTTTTCCAATTTTTCCGGGGAAAACCCCAAATTTTTTATTGTTTTTTCCCCAAAAAAAAAAAAAGGGGGGGGTTTCCCCCCCTTTTTTTTTTCCTCCCCCGGCTTTTCCTTAAATTTTAAAACCTTTCCCCTTTAAAAAAAAAAGGGGGGCACCCTTTTGGGGGGGTTTTTTTTTTCCCCCCCCCAAAAAAAAAACCCCCCCCGGGGGGGGGACTTTAAAAAATTTAAAGGGGCCCCAAAAATTTTTTTTTTTTTTTTTTTAAAATTGGGGATTTGGTTTTGGGGGGTTTTTTTTTTTTTTTCCCTTTTTTTAAAAAAAGGGGGGGGGTTTTTTTTTTGAGGTTTTTCCCCAAAAAAAAAATTTTTTTTTCCCGGCCCAAACCCCCTGGGTTTTTTTGGGAAGGGGTTTTTTTTTTGGGGGCCCTTTTTTTGGGGGTTTTTTAAAAATTTTGGGGGCCCCCAAATTAAGGGGTTTCCCAAAAAAAAAAACCCCCCCCCCTTTTTGGGGGAAAAAAAAATTTAAAAAACCCTTTTGGGGCCCCCCTTTTTTTTTTTTTAAAAACTTTCCCCCCTTTTTTTTCCCCTTTTTTTTTAAAAATTTTTCCCCCCCTTTTTCCTTAAAAAAATTTTTTTTCCCTTTTTTTCCCTTTTTTTTCCCCCCTTTTTTTAATTTTTTTAAAAAAAAAATTGGGGGCCCCCCCCTTTTTAAAACTTTCCCCCTTTTTAAAAAAAACCCCCGGCCCCAAAATTTTCCCGGGGGGTTAAGCAAAGGGGGGGGGGGTTTTTTTTAAAAATTTTTTTTTTTTTTTAATTTTTTTGAAAGGGGGAAAAAATTAAAAACCAAAAAAAATTTTTAAAACCCTTTTTTGGGGGGGGGGGAAAAACCCCCCCCCCTTTTTTTTACCCCTTTTTTTTCCAAGGAAAAAAATTCCCCCTTTTTTAAAAATTTAAACCAACAATTCCCCCCCCGGGGGGAAAAAAAAAATTTTTTTTTTTACAATTTTGGGGGGAAAAAAAAAAACCCCCTTTTAAAAAATTTTTTTGGGAAAAAAAAACCCTTTGGGGAAAAAAAAATTTTTTGGGCCCCCCCCTTTTTTAAAATTTTTTTTTTTTCCCCGGTTAACCCCCAAAAAAAAAATTGGACGTTTAAACACCCCCAAAAAATTTTTTAAAAATTTTCCTTCCAAACCAAAAAAAATTTTCCGGGGGGGAAAAAGGGGGCCAAAAAAAATTTTTTGGGGGCACCCTTCCCCAAAAAACCCCCCTTTTTTTAAAAAATTTTCCCCCAAAAAAAAACCCCAAAATTTTTTTTTTGGAAAAATTTTTTTGGGGGGGCTTTTAAAAGGGGGCCCCCCCCCAAAAAAAATTTTGGGGAAAGGGGGGCCCCCCCGGGGGGGGAAAAAAAAAACCCCAAGGGGGTTTGGGGGAAAAATTTTTTTTTCCCAAAAAAAAAAATTTTTGGGGCCCCAAAAAATTTTTTTTAAAAAAAAAATTTTTTTTTCCCCCCTTTTTTTTTTTTTTGGGGGGGGAAAAAAAAAATTTTTTCCCAAAAACCCCAAAAAACCCCTTGGGTTTTTAAAAAAAAAGGGGGTTTTTTTTAAAAAAAAACCCCCCCCGGGGTTTTTTTTCCCCCCCCCAAAAATTTAAAGGGGGGAAAAAATTTTTAAAAGGGGGGTTTTTTCCCTCCCCTTTTAAAAAATTTTTTTTAAAAAGGGGGTTTAAAAAAAATTTTTTTTGGGAAAAGGGGAAAAAAAACCCCAAAAAATTTGGGGAAAAAAACCCCCCAAAAAAAAAAAAAAAAACCCCCAAAAAAACCCCCCCCCGGGGGAAAAAGGGGGGGTTTTTGGGGGCCCTTTTGGGGGGAAATTAAAAAATTTTTGGGCCCCCCAAAAAAAGGGGGGGGGTTTTTTTTTTTTTTTTTCCAAAATTTTTTTTAAAAAAAACCCCCAAAAAAACCCCCCTTTTTTTTTTGGGGGCCCAAAAAAAAATTTTTAAAAAATTTCCCCCTTTTTTCCCAAAAAAAAAAACCCCCTTTTTTTGGGTTCCCCCCAAAAAAAAAAAAAATGAAAAAATTTTTTTTTTAAAAAATTTTTTTTTTTTTTTTTTTTTTTTTTTTTAAAATTTTTTTTTTTTTTTTAAAAAATTTTTGGGTTTTTTTAAAAAAATTTTTTTTTGGGAATTTTTTTTTTTAAAAAAAGGGAAAAAAAAAACCCAAAAATTTTTTTAAAATTTATTTAAAATTTCCCCAAAAATAAAAGGAAAATTTTTTTTTTTTTTTTAAAAAAAAAAAAAAAATTTTTTTAAAAAAAAACCCCAAAAATTTTTTTTTTTTTTGGGGGAAAAAAAAATTTTTGGGGGGGGGCCCTTTAAGGGGGATTAAATTGAAATTTTTTTTTTTTTAAAATTTTTCCAAAAAAAGGGGGGGCTTAAAAAGGGTTTTAAAAAAAAACCCGGGGGTTTAATTTTTTCCCCCAAAAAACCCCCCCCCCTTTTTAAAAAAAATTTAAAGGGGGAAAAAGGGGGAAAAAAGGGGGGGGGGGGGGAAAAAAAAACCCCCCGGGTTTTTTTAAAATTTTTGGGGGGAAAAAAACCCTTTTTTTTCCCGGGGGGGAAAAAAATTTTTTCCCTTCCCCTTTTTTAAATTTTAAGGAAAAAAAAGGGTTTTTTAAAAATTTTTGGGAAAAAAAAGAAAAACCCAAAATTCCGGGTTGGGGAATTTTTTTTTTTTTTTTTAAAATTTCCCCCCCCGGGGGGGGGGGTTTTTTAAATTTTCCCCCAAAAAAAAGGGGAAAACCCCCCCCCAAAAGGGGGGTTAAATTTCCCCGGGAAAACCCCCCCCCAAAAAAAGGGGGCCCCCGGGAAGGAAAATTTTTGGGGGTTTTTTTTTTTCCCCCCCAAAAAAAAAAAAAATTTTTTTGGGGTTTTTTTATTTGGTTTTTTTTGGGGGGGGCCCCCTTTTAAAATTTTTGGTTTTTGGTTTGGGAAAAAAAAAGGGAAAAAAAAAAAAAAGGGTTTTTTGGGGAAAAATTTTAAAATTGGGAAAAATTTTTTTGGGGTTTTTTTTGGGGGAAAAAATTTTTTTTTTTGGAAAAGGAAAAAAAAAGGGGGGGGGGTTTTAAAAAAAAAAAAATAAACCCCCCTTTTTTGGGGGGAAAAAAAAAAGGGGTTTTAAAAAAATTTTTTTTTTTTTTTTTTAATTTTTTAAAAACCCCTTTTTTTTTTTCCCAAAAAAAAAAAAATTTTTTTTTGGTTTTTTTTTAAAAAAAAAAAAAGAAAAGGAAACCCCCAAAAAAACCCCCCAAAAAAAAAAAAAATTTTTTTTTTTTTCAGGGTTTAAATTTTTTTTCAAAAGAAAAACAATGGCCCCTTTTTTTTTGGGAAATTTTTAAAAATTTAAAATTTCAAAGGGAAAAATTTAAATTTTTTTTTAAAAAAAAGGGGTTTTCCCCAAAAAGGGCTTTAAAAAAATTTTTTTTAAAAGGGGGGGTTTTTTAAAAAAAAAAAAGGGTTTAAAACCCCTTTTTTTGTTTTTGGGGGTTTTTCTTTGGGGGGGGGGCCCAAAAAGGATTAAAAAACCCTTTTAAAAAAAAACCTTTTTAAAATTTTTTTTGGGTAAGGGGGGGTTTTTCCCCCAAAAATTTTTTTGGGGGGGTTTTTTTTTTTTGGTTTTTTTTTGGGGTTTTTTTTTTTTTTCCCCCCCTTTTTTTTTTTTAAAAAAACCCCGGGGAAAAACCCAAGGGGTTTTGGTTTTTTTTTTTTTTTTTTTTTTTTAAAGCCCCAAAAAAAAATTTTTTTTTAAAAAAAAAAAATTTTTTTTTTTTGGGGGGGTTTTTAAAAAATTTTTCCCCGGAAAGGGGGGGTTTTTTTTTTTGGAAAAAAAAAAAAAAAAAATTTTAAAAAAGGGAAAAAATTTTTGTTTTTTTTTAAAAGGGGTTTTGTTTTCCCAAAAATTTTTTTTTAAAAAAATTTTTTTTTTTAAAAAAAAATTTTGGGGGGGGGGGCCCCCCGGGGGGGGAAAAAAAAAGAAAAACCCTTTAAAAAAAGAAAAAAAAAAATTTTTTTTTTTTTGAACCTTTTTTAAAAAAAAGGGGGGGGTTGGGGGAAAAAAAAAAAAATTTTTTTTTTTTTTAAAAAAAAACCCCCCCTTTTTTAAAAAAATTTTTTTTGGGCCGGGGGGCTTTTTTTGGGCCCAAAAAAAAACCCAAAATTTTTTCCCCCGGGGGGGGGAAAAAAATTTTTTCCCCCAAGGGGTTTTAAAAAAAGGGGGGGAAAAAAAAAAGACCCCCAAAACCCTTTTTTCCCCCGGGGCCCGGGGGAAAAAAAATTTTTTGTTATGGTCTTGTGAAGCTGGCTGAATTCCTGGCCAAAGAGTCTGGGCTCTCTATCTCAAAAAAAAAAAACTGGCAATGTCTACGATATCTCCCATCTCACCTGGTTTTTTGTTTAATTGGGAAATGGTTGATACTGTAGACTGTTAAGTGCAGAGAGAACTGTATAAAGAACCGTAGCATTTATAGTGGCTCATAAATGCAGTTCCATTATTGGGGATGTGGGTGATGTGGATTGATGCCCTGCCCACAATTGATGGAGGAATAAATGTTCAGTTTGGGTATCACTACATGTTTGATTTATTACAAGATTTGAGAGGGATAGATCTGTGGGCAACTGTTCATAAGGTCCCCTGGATGCCTTAATATGAATACAATACGATAAAAGGAGGTCTGCGTGAGCAATTGCTCAGGGGGTCCTGGTCCTGCCCATACTGTTTGGTTGTGGCACTCTGGCCTGTGCCTAAACCGACACTGAAACGCGACTGAATGTTTCAGCTAAGATCCTAAAGCCGTAAAGCTGAGTGGTGTGGTGTGTGGGTTGGGTGGGCGCTGCAGAAAAATGGACTTGGACCCCTATGGAACAGGAAGGTGGTGACCCAAGCTAATATTGTGTGCAGAAAAAATATAAAGATCTCCACAGTATGATTAGTATATGATATGAATTTATATGTAGTTTTTTTCCTTTCCACACTGGGAGTTTTGTGTTTCCAAACCTTTCCCTGGTGAGACATAACAATAAAAGATGGGAAGAAGACTGGTGGGGCGGAGGGCGTGCATAGGGCTCCAGGCTGGCTGGGCGGGTCCTGGCAGAAATTGAGATGTGAGAGGATCTCGTTAATAAGAAGAGCCAATCAAAGAGTATTGTGTTGGTACTTTATGATTTGTAAGCGTAGTTGTTCATAGAAAATTGGGTTGTGTAATTGGTTAAGGTGCAAACACAATATGTGATTATTGGATTATCATATATCTAGTTCAGTTCTTTATGTGCAATCACTTAAGGTAGTAAACATATTTGCTTGATGACTGGGCAGTGTTTTGCTTATCTTTATGTTGTTGTACAAAAATAGAGACGGCTAGAAAGGGTCATGGGTCATGAATTAGTGAGTGTTGTAGAAATGCGAGGAATTAGCTTTATCAGATGCCGAAGATGGCCCCAAGTATGAGGAGTGCAACGCGGAGGGAAAAAACCCAGAGACCTGCCGGTCAACACAGTTTATGCCCCCAAGAACCCCACCCCGGAAACGCCACTATGCTAGAAACGTAAGGAACCAACGTTGCGCCCGCTTGTATTTTTCGAGAAGAAACTTTTTGAACACCCGAAAAGGTTACACAGAAGTGTAAAACCAAAAGCATCTGAAGTTACCGTCAGCAATGCTGCTGGTTTGGGTTGGGGGCTTGGGCGTTTGCAATTTGCTCCGTCCATCAGCTCCTTACGTCGTTCCTCGAACCACTAAGAACTGGTCGATTCTTGCCATCCTCCTTGCCACAAGGACCCTCTATCCGATCGGGTGCCAAAGACTGTCATCCCAGTCTTCTGCCTGTCTGGTAAGACATCTTATAAGGAAGGTAGCGCCAAAAAAAAGCCCACGGCCGCGATGATGACCTCAAACATGCAGGGCGATTCCGTGCCTGGCTGAGGCTGGGGGGGCTGCAGCGACAGATAGGAAATCAGCCACTAGGCCGGAGGACATCAAGTAGGGGGGGTCAGGTGTAGTGGAGGGGGGTGGCTGTTGGAGATTCCCAGATGACAAATGTGGCCTTCATGTAAACCTGTGAAAATGGATCTCTAATTGACACCATTGTTAGCTTGATTTATTTATCGCTCGTTTGGGGGTCTTTATAAACAGATAATTTAATTGTTTTCTTTAGTTCTTATCTGTACCTGAATTATCTGGGAGTGCTCAGTAAGCATTCACAACTGAAAAATAAGGGAGGGGGTAGGGCAAGCACACTTCCTAGATTTCACCAGACACTGAGGCGGTGATGGTGATAAAGAGGAGGGATAAGATTGCGAGGGAAAATTGTTAGAGTCAATTCAAGATGAACTAATTTAATATCTGGTAACAGAAAATGAGGTGGTGGGTTTGTACAACCGAGGGAGGGGCAGAAAGGCCAGGGCCATCTGCGCACAAGGTGTGGTCCCAGGGGATGGTAGTGGATGGAGGCCAGTACTCTCCAACGTGGCGTAAAAGAAGGAGTAGAGAGCAGGTCACACCCACCAGGGAGTGGAGTGGAGACGCCAGCTGCATAGCCGCACAAACAGGGATAAGGCAGGAACCACGTGGCCCGTGACCCGGGGGCTGCCCGTACTCCCGACTCGCTTCTAAACAACACCGTTGTATGAAAAAAAAAGAACTGTCAGGACTGCTATAACTTTTTGCTTATAGGTGCCCACGCAAAACAGTTTAGATTTTGGTACAGGGAAAAGGAAGGAGACTTACAAAAAAAGACAACTCCAGCTCATTTTTAATGAAATAACTTTGTCCTGTTGACAAACAATATCCCACGTATATATACAATAATAGTTTAAATCACAAACACACTTAAGGGTCAAAAAATGTTGTTGTTAAACGTAAAATAGTGTTGTTTTTAGAGTACACAACTGACTGCAGGTGCTTCAAGTGAATTAGGGTGAGGCCAATGAAGGAGTTTGGGTCTGATGGTGCCGGTACTGATGTCCGATCAGCCGGTCACCGGCTTGCTTGCGGGAACAATAGAGAGGCATAGAGAAGAAAAAGGAGAATTCGCCGACCTCGTTCCATGTCATGAAGGACACAACCTGGGACCACTAATGAGGATGTTCCTTTTGTTAAGGAAATGCAAGGTGAATTAAATAGAAGGTGAGAAGGAGATTGCGTAGGACTTTAATGGCGATGACCTTTAAACAAGAGGCGAGTGTTGTGACGGAGCTGAGCCTACGTCCCATGAATCCACCCCTGGTGGAGATTGCGTCGCTATTGAAAGACCATCAGCATACGCCACCACCTCATGAGACGATTCCTGTGATGGAGAGAATGACAGCCACTATGCTGATTGAGAAAAAAGACACAGGAGAGACTCAACGGAGCTCACAACTGATGAAATGGGGAACACTTTTGGCATGTCATTGGAGTTTACTCCACCATAAACAGCACCTTTGGTAAAGGTTATGTCACATTATAAAAGTGAACTAACTCGAAAAACTCATCAAAGTCAAGAAGGCCCCCAGGGTAGCTGGTCAACGAATTACCGAGGGCTGGTGCATTCCAGTTCGGTAAGATCATTATTGCTGCATTGGTGTACGGTGTTTGTACTGAACGACCCTTCCCGCAGCGTTCTTTAACAGAAGCCTTTTTGATGTTCTGTTATGCCCGTCAACGGGCCGTTTGTAACAACCTTGCCCGTGGTGTCCATCTGTAGGACATTGCTCCTACAGGACGGGTACTGTAACTGCACAAGATCAAATTCGAAATTGTAATTGGGGATTGAGCCCCATGGGGCGGAAGCCGAATACAACGAAAGAGGTGTCGACATTACCAGATGAAATGGCTTCCTTACAGCCCTTAGCCAACAATGCAATTTTATTTTTTGAATAATAAAAAACAGTGAAAAATAAACAAAAACAACAACAACCCCACCAATTGTTGGAGAACAAAAGAGCAGAAGTAAAAATAAGAATAACAGTAGGGAGGCTAATATATAGCGGGGTGAGTACCGGGTGCAGAGTCAATGTGGCGGGGCGCCCGATGAGCTAGTTGTTGAGGATGGTTAGGTTGAAGTAATATGTACAGTGGTGGGTAGAGTTAAAGTACTATAGCATAAATCCAGGGATGGCGAAGTAGTGCAGTTTCTGTTTTTTATTTTTGTCGTGTGTCTGTAAATTAGACCTGTAAATAGCCCAAAAAAAAGCTGTTTTTTTTTTTGTAAAAAAAAAAAAGTATTTTTCCGTACATATTTCCCTATGCAGACTTTGTCATCCTCTACAAACTATACTGTCCTTGGCAAGAACGCGCCGGATGAACCCCCCGACCGAACCCACCTGCCCTCACTCCAATTGTGGAGGAGACGAAAGAGTTCTATTATTGACTTACCATTTTTATATAAATCTCCAGTTGTAAACACTAGGCTAGCCAGCTAACCTGCTAACTTGCTAGTTAGGAACCACAGGTTAGCGGTATTTCACCGCCCAAGACTTGGATTTTGTTTTTTTTCTGCTGCAGGATAATTGATTCACTGGAGGTATTTAATCCACAGGGAGTGAATTGTGGACCAGGAATCTGCACAGCGCGTTATCGAGCACCAGACCATACTCGTTTGTTTTTTTCTGTTTCCTGTTCTGCCGAATCGACGGGGACTCGAACATGCACTGGACCCTTTAACCTCCGGATTTCAAGTCGCTAAAGACCAAAAAAGAGGAGAGGGGGAGCTAGCTTCATGCAACTAAATGGACGCTGTGGTCTGGCTAATACTCATCCTGATCTAGGGGGCCCATCTCCCGGCTATCGTAGCCGACTCTCTTCTCATACCGAAAGGGACGGGACCACCTAAGTGTGTGGCACACGAGTCAGCCCCGCCGATCCTGGAACAACGAACATGGTCGGGTGTGCGCGCCGAAATCGTCTGATGTGGTTCAGACGACGTCGGACCGACATAAGATTCCATCCATCTGCCTACGCCCCGGCGCTAGGCACACGCTAGCGCTGGCCCCGTCTTACCCTCGAGTGCTGTTAGGGGCGAGCCGCCCTCCGAACTGATCCTATTGCCTGTTATCCACCGGGAAAACCTTATATGATCACTCAGGCTATATACAGCTTGATGTCTTCTGGGGAACATGTGTCCTTTTTTTTTTAACTTTTAAAAAAAATTAGTAACCGGACTACGGTACGTACATATTCCTGTTTATGTTTTAAGCCTAGCCCCAAACATGGTTAGCTTATTGTGTTTTCGGTTATTTCTAATGTAACTAGTTCACTGTAGACCGCCCATCCCAGCTAAACGCTGAAGCCTTATATGCTCCTTTGTCCCTAACACAGGCCCCATAGCACGGCAGAGACTCAAAGACTAATTGGAGAAAGGAAAAAAAAAGAGGAGATGCCGTCTATGAGTACTAGCTCTTTGCATTGTTTACCCAACGCTTTAGGTTTAACACCCCACTTGTTACTCATACCTCGACCCATATCGTTATCCTTGTCTTACAGAATTGATAATGCCGCTGGAATCTTTTCCTAACACCACCGGAAGATCAATCTGCCGCCCTTTATTCTATGATTCTATGTACCCGACACTAGAAGACAGTTGCTTAAAGCCTTTAGCCGTATCCTTTTCTGTCCTCCTCTGTTTCCTCTGGTGATGTATAGGCTAACCCAGGCCCTGCAGGACCCTCGTATCACCTCTAACTCCCCGAGGCCTACTCGATTTGCTGCTTCCTGTACTCATCGGCAAAAGTCTTGGTTTCTTTTGCACGTAAACATCAGAAGTCGTACTTCCTAAGTTTTGAGTTATTCAACTGCCGTTAGCACACTGCCGCCGCCAGCCCTGATTGATGTCTAAGGCAATGTCTGAAATCCTGGCCTCAGGAAGGGCCAAACCAAAAATTCTGAAAATTTTCACATCCCCAACTATACATTTTCCGTCTAGAAAATAGACTGGGCCGGTAAAGGGGGGTGGTGGAGTTGCAATCTACTGTAGGATATGAATTAGCTGCAGGAGCTCTACATACTAACGGACTATCCAGGTCTTTCCCAACAACGTTTGAGCTTCTACTTCTGGAAAAGATCCAGCTCTTTCCAGAAATAAGTCTCTCACTGTTGCCGGAGCTTGTACAACTACCTACATACGGGGCCCCTCAGGCAGGCGCCCCCTCAGCAGGCCCCCAGATGGTGCCCTGGACACCATATGTGAATTGATTGCCCCCCATTTATCCTCATGAGTTCGTACAATAGCTTGGGTGAGCCTAACTTGGTGAATAATGCTTAATAATAGAATACCAAAACAAGCACCCGGCCTAACCTACAGATCCAAAACTAGAATATGCCCTCAACCTCACGGGCACATTATGCAACGTGACACTACCGAGGGTACAAGAGGAACCCTAAAAAAAAAAAAACCCCTAAATCCTAATTAACATGGGTACCCTCGTGAGAATCATCCTACTAACATACCCTCTATCAAATGACAGCCTCATAAGCTGTCTTTCAACCAGGATCTTCAGAGGCGCTCACATGCCTTTTATTAATTTGCCGGTAAAGGCGTCCGTGGGAAGCAGGGTTCCAGCGGGAAATCAGTCAAAAACGACCGGACTCCCTCATCACTGTCAAAAACGCTCCCTAGAAAAACACTTTAGGCCGTCTCAGAGAAAGGAAAGCCTTCCTAATTGACCTGGCCGCAGGTATCTCTAGGATTGGATATAGATTCTCATTCGCGTCAAGTAAGGATGAAGCTTGGTTGTTCCCTTAAAAAGTAATTTCCTCTCTAATCTTAAATACCTGGCACCCATTCAAAAAATACAGAAATAAGAACCGATATAGGCCCCTTAGCCCCTGGTTCTCCTCATACTTGACTGCCCTTGACCAGCACAAAAACTCCGTGTGCGTACTACCGACTACCACCTGCCAGCGGCCAACTCTGCACCCTCCGCTGAAACTTTTGCCCGATGCCCCCCGCCAAGCTTCCTCCTTCACCAAATGTCAGACAGCTGGACTTTTTAAAGAAGAGCGCTGCAAAATCTGGACCCCTACAAATCAGCGTGTGGCTAGAGAGACCAATCGGACCCTTTCTTTCTAGAAAACTCCGACACGGAAATTGTCGCAACCCCTATTAGCTGAGTCTTGTATCACCTCTCTTCATAAAACGGTCTGAGATCCCCCGAGAGAATTGGAAAGCTGGCCCGCGGTCATAAAAATGGGCCCCCTCTTTCAAAGGGTGTGTGTACAAACTCTAGATCCAAACTGCAGAGCGGGACCTATATGCCATCCTGCCCTGAGAGCTTTTCGAAAGTATTGAAGCGAGGGGAAGTTAACAAACAGAATCACCACGACATGTTGCGGCGAAGTAAACCACCGGTGACCTTCTCCGCTATGCAATCCCGGTTATTTACCTCCGGAGGTTTCCGACTGGTCATGGGGTGGCACGTTCAGCCAGCTCTCAAGGTCCCTAAAAGCGATCATTATAACCGGCAGATTGATAATAGTGGACAGTACTGGTGTCAGAAACCAATTCATCATCGACTCGTGGCCGAAGGCTGTCGACGTGATTCTGTCAAGAAAAACCATAAGAGCACCGCAACGTTCTTATTGTGCAAAAAAATACTAAATAGAACCCTTGGTTTCTCCAAATGGATCTAGAACTGCCTCGCTGTTTCATACCAACTACTTCTCATAGAGTCGGTGGTGGTCAATATCGATGGCCTGTTTGTCTGACCTAATGGCAGTCTCTATGGGGGGTGGCACAGGGTTCAATCTTGGGCCGACAAGAGAGGGAGGAACTGTTTACTCCTGTGTAGTTCATGATGTCGGGCTCTTGACCTGCGGGGTGACTCTCCCGGATCGCTGCCTCTACGCAGCGACACCATTTTTGTATGACATCTGGCCCTTCGATTTTAGCACTAAGGTTTTAAAAGACAAACCTCCAAAAAGAGCTTCAATGCCAATACACACGGGTCTAACACCCCATTCAATAGCCTCCAAACTGCTCTTAAACACTAGTACAACTAAATGCAGATGCTTTTTTTACCAATCGAACGCTTCGCACCAACGCCGCCACCACTAGAATCAACCCGCTTAGTAATCTACCACTCTTGGACGGGGTCGGACGCTAGAGTGTGAGTTGGACAACTACAAATACCTAGGTGTCAACTGGTTAGACACTGTGAAACTCTCCCTGCGCCACCCTTTCCAGACTCACATAAAGAATCTCCAGATCCAAAGTTAAGATCCCTAGAAAATCGGCTTTCCTATTGTCGCAACAAAGCCTCCTTCACGTCAGAATGGCTGGCCAAAACATGAGGAAAAAAAAAGGGGAAGGGTCCCTAGCGAAGTAAAGACGAGGAACTATTCCATCAATACCGATCCTTGACTTTCGGGCGATGTCATTTACAAAATAAGCCCTCCGAACAAAAGCCTCTACTCAGCAACTTGGATTGTATTCTATGTCCACAGTTCCGATGACCGTTTTGTCTCCAAAGCCGCTGGAAAAGAACGCTAGAGGGACGCTATAGCTACCGCGACGCATCTGTTGGACCTGTACGCTCGAATGTATTGGCTGGTCCTCACTACAATGTTACGTAACGTCAAAGAACCACTGGGCTCCAGGGCCCATCCTATATCAAATCACCCTGCTAGGCAAATCACCCACCGCCTTATCGGTTGTGAAGCTCATTGGTGCACCATAGCAGCACCACACCCGTAGTCCTGCGCGGCTCCAGCAGGTATATCTCACTGGTCATAAAAGTAAGAAAATGAAAGGGAGTCCCAAATACCACACAAAAAAAAGGTAAGAAAAAGGATCCTTTGCCTCCTTTGGGCCGCCATTCCATTCCAGTTCTCTGCGCCAATGGACTGGAGACAATTGCAAAATCTCTGAGCTGGCAGACTCTTATCTCCCTCACTACTTTAAACATCATATGTCAGAGCACCTTACCGGATCACTGTCACCTGTACACAGCCCATCGTGAATTAGCCCACCAACTGACCATTATCCCTATATTAGTTATTGTTAATTTTTGCTCTTTTTTTGTTTGGCACCCCAGTAATCCGTCTATTTGCACATAATCTCTTGCACATCGAGCAAATTCCAGTGTTAATACTGATTAAGTAGATAATTTGTCCTATAGCCTATGTATTATTGGCTTAAACCTCCGATAACTTAGCTACAGTTTTGCACACTACTGATAGGTAATATTTTCTGTTGTATTTTTGACTTTATGATTTTTTATCCCGCCATAATGGAGTGTAACTCGTGTGTGTATTTTTTTATTATCGGCAACTGGCTACAACCTGCTGTTGCATATAATCTTGGCCAGGTCGCAGTTGTCCAATGGAGAAACTTGTTAACTCACTGGCTGTATTACACTGTTCAAAAGTAAAGGTGGTGAAAAAAAAATAAAAAAAAAAAATAATAATTAACAGAGTAAACAGGCAGGCAGCGTAAAAATGATTTGGTGGGGGGGTGGGGGGGGGGCATGCAAATGAGGTCCGGGTAGCCATGATTAGCTGTGTTCAGGAGTCTTTTGGCTTATGGTCGAAGCTGTGTTGAGGAAGTCTTTGACCTAGACTATATACTGGGCACTCCGTGCTAGCGGCTTGCCGGGGTGCGGTAGCAAGAGGAACAGGTCTAATGAACTAGGGTGGCTTGAGTCCCCTTTGCCAATTTTGAAGGGCCTTCCTGACAATAACGCCTAGTATATAAGAAGGTCCTGGCATGGCAGGAAGCTTGGCCCCAGGTGATGTATCTGGGGCCTACGCACTCCCGCGATGTAGTGCCTTGACGGTCGGAAGCCGAGCAATGGGGGATTTGCCATACCAGGGCGGGTGCTGCAAGAACCAGTCATGAGATGCTCGTGCGATGTGGTGCAGGCGTGTATAATGACTTTTGGAGGATCTGAGGACCCATGCAAATCTTTTCATGTCTCCTGCGGTGGGGAAATAGGGGGCCTAATTGTCGTGAAAAGAGGCCCAATCAAACACAAAACTTCACACGATTGTCTTGTGTGTGTTTGAACCATGTGTTCGATTGGTGATGGTGGACACAAGGAACTATGAAGCTACGGGGGTCAACAAAACCTGTTCCACTACAAGCCCTGTCCGCGAAATGGGGCGTGCTCAGTCCTCTTTTTTTCCTGTAGTCCACAATTATCTCCTTTGTCTGGTCACGTTGATGGAGAGGTTGTTATCCTGGCACCACACTGCCAGGTCTCTGACCTCCCTATAGTGCCTGTCCTCGATCATCATTGTCGTGATCAGGCCTACCACTGTTGTGGTCGTCTCGTGGCCCACTTAATTGATGGTGTTGGAGTCATGCCTGGGCACAGAAGTGGGGCAGGTCATGAAGGGTGACAGGAGAGTACAGGGAGGGGACTGGAGCACGGCACCCCGGAGGGGCCCCCGTGTTTGAGATCAGTGTGGCAGTGTGTTTGTTAACCTAGCCCTTTAACCACCTGGGGGCCGCCTTCCCCGAAACCACCAATGGGGGCCGGCCCGTCAAGAAGTCCAGGATTACATGTGCGAGGGAACATAGATGGTTAGTTTATTCCCAGGATCCTTAAGCTTAGTGAAGACTTTGAGCGGATCCCTATGGTGTGGTTGAATGCTGAGCTGTAGTCAATGAATAAGCATTCTCTCTCACGTGGTTTTTCCTCTTGTCCCAGGTGGGAAAGGGCAGTGTGGCGTGCAATAGTGGATTGCAAAGTCAATGCTTGGGGATCTGTTGGGGCGGTGAAATGCAAATTGGAGTGTGTCGTGGGGGCGGGGATAGTAGGGTTTTCTGGATAATGTTTTGTTGAGATGGGGCCATGACCCACAGAATGACCACCTTTCAAAGCGACAAGAAGGCACGTTCATAAGGGCTTACAGGGCTACAGACGTCAAGTGCTACGGGTCGGTAGAGTGCCCATCTATGCAGTTACTGTTAGGTGTCCTTGGGGCACAGTGGGACGAGTGATGTGGTCTGCTTGAAACATGTTGGTAGTAACAGACTCAGTCAGGAACATGTTGAAAATGGTCATGTGTGAATACACTTTGCCAGTTTGTACAGGGGTAAAACACATGACGCGGGGAGAGTACACAATAACCCAGTCCTGGTAATCCGTGGCAGGAGGGCCCGATGCGGCCGGGGAATTGTTAATGTTACACTGTTTTAAGAAAAAAGGTCTTACTCCATCTCTAACGGAGAGCTGAATACACGATAGTCATGGAGAACTGCCGTAGAAACAGCATGGTGCTCTCCTGCATGGCTTCAATGTGTCTTCTAAAATGGCTGTGCCGGTCGATGCGAGCATAGGAAGTGGTTTAGGGGAGGCGAATCGTCCTGGAGTCTTGTGTCAGTCTGTAATAGTTTTCAAGCCCTGCCAAATCCGACAAGCGTCAGAGCCGGTGTAGTACGATTCAATCTTAGTCCTGTATTGACTCTTTGCATGTTTGATGGTTCGTCGGAGGGCATAGCGGGATTTCTTATAAGAGTCCGGGTTAGAGTCCCGCTCCTTGAAAGCGGCAGCTCTACCCTTTAGCTCAGTGCGGATGTTGCACTGTAATCCATGGCTTCTGGTTGGGGTATGTACGTACGGTCACTGTGGGGACGACGTCATCTATGCACTTATTGATGAAGCCAGTGACTGATGTGGTGTACTCCTCAATGCTATCTGAAGAATCCCGGAACATGTTCCAGTCTGTGCTAGCAAAACAGTCCAGTAGCTTAGCATCTGTGTCATCTGACCACTTTTTTATTAACCGAGTCACTGGTGCTTCCTGCTTTAGTTTCTTATAAGCAGGAATCAGGAGGATAGAGTTATGGTCAGATTTGCCAAATGGAGGGCGAGGGAGAGCTTTGTACAGACTATCAGTAACATTTCAACTAACAATCTACTAACCCCAACCTTAACCTTGACTTGGATAGTCCATCTGTAGATGCTCTACAGACTGCCGTATCTACAGACTATCAGTAACATTTCAACTAACAATGTATAACCCGAACCTTAGCTCTAACCCTAACCTTAACCTTTATCCTTACCCTAAACTTAACCCTTACCCTAACCCTAGCCCTAACCTTAACCCTTACCCTTATTCTAAACCTAACCCTAACCATAACCGTAGCAAGCAGTTGCTGATCAACAGTTAGTTTGTTGATAGAAAATCCAGAGCTATCCAGACTACCCCAAATAAAGTGTGACCCTCCTGTTTGGTGGGTGGGTGTGGCCTGATCAATATGGGTGTGACCATTATACATCTCAAAACTTGTGCAGCACACCATACACAATCGCTCTCTGGGCCGCCATAATCACAACGTGCCTCAACTGGTCGTTCAGTACAGTACCGTTTCCTTTGAATTAAACGACGAACACCGTTCTCTCAAGGGAGATCTATACCTTTGAGAATGTATTTATGGAGGCTTCGATGTGAATATCTGGATGCTTAAAATGAGTATCTACATTTGTAGATGCTTTGTGTAGCACTGTCCATCCACCCCCATCCCCCCTTATCCAGCACTTACAGAGGGGATGCTCTTACCCTTACACCCATGAACCGGTCGTTGAGTCCGATCCAGGAGAGGAGGAAGATGAAGGCCTGGCTACAGCAGAGAATGGCGCTGGCATCGCCCGCTGAGATACGACAAAGGGCCAGCAGGTACAGGTAGCCTGAGAGACTCCACAGCACTGAGAACGGTGCTGCACCCTTCAGGAGCACTCTCACTGTCATGCCGTCCTCCACCAGGAAGCCACTGCACTGCCTGGGATACAGGAAGACGGAGACGCCTGGTGACCTGGTCAACCTCTCTACCAATCCTCTGGATAAACAGCAGGGTTGTTTTTAAGATGTTTGTTTAGCTGCTAGCCTCACACAGATTAAAGCACAAAGCAGCATGTCTTAAATATCTTGTTTGATACAGCGGGTTTGTGGCAATAGGTTTTCTATATTCCCTAAAAAGAAAACCATCCATTTAGTCATTTGCCAAATCCAAAGTTAATGTGAATCCTTCCATTACACTCTATCCAAAATAGAGAATCAATCCAGATGAGTGTTATAACAAAAACAAGAGATGATCATGACTTCCTGCCATACAGAGCCTTGCCAACCTTCCCTCAACCTGAAATGGGCCCAACACCTGCCCGTCAGATGACTCTTTAGCTGTTGTTTCACCTGAAGCGGGCTGTGGGCCACTGTCTCTGCTCTGCCCCTAGCAGGTGTCCCAGGTAGTAGAGGGGGAAGAGGAGGAGGTTCCATGTACTGCAGAACCAGATAGTGAAGAAGGGGGCATGGAGTTGTTCCAGAGACTGCTTGGCACTGTGTGTACCCCCTGCCCACGCCAGGGCCACACAGCACCCAAGGACCAGGCCCCACGCAGCTCGACGCATGGCTCTCAGCGGGCAGCGAGCACAGCAGCTCTTACTGTCCTCCTCTCTCTTCTCCTCCACACACTCTTCTGCCTGCTCTCCACCTTGCCCTCCACCCTGTCCTCCACCCTGCCCCCCACCCTGCCCTTCACCCTGCCCCTCACCCTGCCCTCCACCCTGCCCCTCACCCTGCCCTCCACCCTGTCCCCCACCTTGCCCTCCACCCTGCCCTCCACCCTGCCCTCCATCCTGCCCATCTTCAGCCACGGGCTGGGGTCCCCTCTGTCTTTCAGCATGCTCTATATGGCAAAGGCAAAAAGAGATAAACAATTATCCTGTAGAAGACAATAACATAACAGATGCATAAAGATAGAATTCGCCTAAGGGAAAGGGTAATAGAAGAATATAGCCCATTTTACAATTTTACTTCCAAGTTGCCAATTTTTTGTAGAAATATCTAGCGGTTTTTAATTTTCTTCAAGATATCATCTAATTATTCCCACATTACAGTGAGCAACCTGAGGTGTGAGTGCTTTTCCCAAACTGAAGGAATATACAGTATCAGTCAAAAGTTTGGACACACCTACTCATTCAAGGCTTTTTCTTTATTTTTACTATTTTCTACATTGTAGAATAATAGTGAAGACATCAAAACTATGAAATAACACATATGGAATCATGTAGTGTAGTAACCCAAAAAGTGTTAAACAAATCAAAATATATTTTTATTTTTAGCCACCCTTTGCCTTGATGACAGCTTGGGCCAGTATTAAAAAGTATGAAAATGTATGCACTCACTAAACTGTAAGTCGCTCTGGATAAGAGCGTCTGCTAAATGACTAAAATGTAAATGACAGCTTTGCACACTCTTGGCATTCTCTCCACCAGCATCATGAGGTAGTCTCCTGGAATCCATTTCAATTAACCTCTTAAGGATCGGACCTTTTTTTTTCAAAAAAACAAAAAGTGTTTTCTATCTTTGAAATGCGAGAGAAAGGGCTACAATATAATATTGCAGTTTAAGTGCAATTTAGATTGTGGCCACAGTGTGTGTGCAAAGTTTCAGATTGATCCAGTGAAGCATTGCAATACTGGACTATTTTGTATCAAGTCTGCCCAAATGTGCCGAATTATCAATTGATACATTTTCAAGTACATAACTATAGAGAACATACAAAAATGACATGGTAATACATAATATAAGTTTACACACTGCCAGGAACATACATGATGGATCATTAGCTTATACACTAACTTTCACACATCTAGATGGCCGGGCGGGGTGGGTGTGGAGCCAGAGACAGCAGGGGTTCAAACTGTAGAACCCAGTTTCTACATTTGAATATAAAAATTGATTTTATCAAACAAACTATGCTACATTTTTATCTCTGGGACCCTTAGGATGACAAATCAGAGCAAGATTAATGAATGTAAGTACATTATTTACCTTCAGAGGTGAATGTATCAAACCAGTTGCCGTGATAAGTTTTTGTTGTTGTGCACTCTCCTCAAACAATAGCATGGTATTCTTTCACTGTAATAGCTACTGTCAATTGGACAGTGCAGTTAGATTAACAATAATTTTAGCTTTCTGCCCATATAAGACATGTGTATGTCCTGGAAAGTTTGCTGTTACTTACAACAGTCAAGCTAATCACATTAGCGCACGTTAGTTCAACCGTCCTGTATACGGGACACCGATCCCGTAGAGGTTAATTTGTGGAATTTATTTCCTTCTTAATGCGTTTGAGCCAATCAGTTGTGTTGTGACAAGGTAGGGGTGGTGTACAGAAGATAACCCTATTTGGTAAAAGACCAAGTCCATATTATGGCAAGAACAGCTCAAATAAGCAAAGAGAAACGACAGTCCACCATTACTTTAAGACATGAAGGTCAGTCAATATGGAACATTACAAGAATTTTGAAAGTGTCTTCAAGTGCAGTCGCAAAAACCATCAAGCGCTATGATGAAACTGGCTCTCATGAGGACCGCCACAGGAAAGGAAGACCCAGAGTTACCTATGCTGCAGAGGATAAGTTCATTAGAGTTAACTGCACCTCAGAATGCAGCCCAAATAAATGCTTCACAGAGTTCAAGTAACAGACACATCTCAACATCAACTGTTCAGAGGACACTGCGTGAATCAGGCCTTCATGGTCGAATTGCTGCAAAGAAGCCACTACTAAAGGACAATAATAATCAGAAGAGACTTACTTGGGCCAAGAAACACGAGCAATGGACATTAGACTGGTGGAAATCTGTCCTTTGGTCTGATGAGTCCAAATTTGAGATTTTTGGTTCCAACAGCTGTCTTTGTGAGATGCAGAGTAGGTGAATGGATGATCTCTGCATGTGTGGTTCCCAACGTGAAGCATGGAGGAGGAGGTGTGATGGTGTGGGGATGCTTTGCTGGTGACACTGTCAGTGATATATTTAAAATTCAAAGCACACTTAACCAGAATGGCTACCACAGCATTCTGCAGCGATACGCCATCCCATCTGGTTTGCGCTTAGTGTGACTATCAATTGTTTTTCAACAGGACAATGACCCAAAACACACCTCCAGGCTGTGTAAGGGCTATTTGACCAAGAAGGAGAGTGATGGAGTGCTACATCAGATGATCTGGCCTCCACAATCACCCGACCTCAACCCAATTGAGATGGTTTGGGATGAGTTGGACCGCAGAGTGAAGGAAAAGCAGCCAATAAGTGCTCAGCATATGTGGGAACTCATTCAAGACTGTTCGAAAAGCATTCCTCATTCCTGGTTGAGAGAATGCCAAGAGTGTGCAAAGCTGTCATCAAGGCAAAGGGTGGCTACTTTGAAGAATCTCAAATATAAAATATATTTTGATTTGTTTAACAATTTTTTGGTTACTACATGATTCCATATGTGTTCTTTCATAGTTTTGATGTCTTCACTATTATTCTATAAAGTAGAAAATAGTTAAAATAAAGAAAAACCCTTGAATGAGTAGGTGTGTCCAAACTTTTGACTGGTACTGTATATGATATTGTCTACAAGCACTGAAATGGATAGATCATATCTTAATATGCAGTATTACACTGTGATTTGTCACACCTGACCTACATAAATGAATGCACATAAGGTTAGATTTATGTTTAAAATTAGAAGAAAGCTATGCAATCTACTTACCCTGTGGAGTGGGCAGCCAAAAGACAGCAGGACCAGTGGAGGGCGAGGGAGACACTTTGGCTGTTCGTTTGTTCATGGCCATCTCTAGTGTCGGCTCTTTTCTGGACAGTGAGTCCTTCTACAGCCATGGGCTCTGGGCTGTAAGCCTGTGATGTGTATGGAGAATTAAGTTCTTAAACTCAGCCAACCCAGAGTGATCTGTGATTACTATGATTACTCCCCCTGCTCAGAGACCATCTAATACCAGGAGGTTGCTTGAAGCCACTAACAGAACTGCAAACGTGTTTAGTGAGACGTGTTTACATATTGCCCTCTGATATTAGTGCTAGTGATGTAGAATACTGTATACCTATCATTTTCCATTGCAGTAAAGCATTGACATATTTACATGGTTTTCTGTGCCTGTGTGCCTGATGTAGAGAACATTATAAAACATGTATTGCTATGAAGACCTGACATTACCTGATGCCAGTTCAGCACCATGGACAGTTACCCTCAATGCACTGCAATGAATGGATGAATACCCAGTCTTAGAAGTATATGTGGTGTTTTTATTTGGTTCAATGACTTATCAGTCAAAAACATACATACATACCACAGAAAAACACAATTCTTTGAAAATCATAAACTGAGTACAACCGGACTCCCTGTTTGTTGGAGTAGTTTAGAAGGGAGATTTATCCGCAAACCAATGAACCCCTTTATACTGAATGTGTTCATTAACCTCCCCATGGTTTTATGTGAGAAGGTCAGAGTGAATGGTTAATTAAGTTACGAGTGAAATTCTATGACTCATACGGATGGCTGGATATCTACATACATTACAGTACAGGCTCACATTGACAAAACCACTCAAATACAACACTAAAATGCATGTAATAGTAAGAGAAATCAAGATTCTTTATTGATGGTTTTTCCTATGAGGTATTCCATTTTCTTCTTTGGTTTGGTCATCATCCTTTCAATCTGGACAGCCATCAACAGCTTTGCTCCATTCAACTTTGCAGTCCCTCATTCCTCATCTTTCTTCTGCTGGGGGAATCTACTCAGCCTCAAGGGTAACATGCATTCTGGGGATTCACAAAACACATGCAATAAATATGGCCGCTGGGTGACTGTCACAGACGACTACAGTGAATGATGGCACATGAACTGAGGCAGTGAACTCTGGTGCTAAAGTAATGTCATAATTAGAATCATTCTATTCAGTCACAGGATCATCTGATTAATCTACAGTTGTTTGAACTTCATTGAAATACAACTGTGGGTGCCTTTATACTAGTGCTATCCAATGCTGCTGATAGTAAGGGCCTGCCCTTTATAAAGACCATAGTTCAACAGCCCTCCAATGAACGGGCACTTCACATCAAAGGTATATCTACTGTACATTAGGGTCTATAAATCTGTTAGATAGAAGCTCACCTTCACTCTCCCACCGGGAGACCTCTGCAGATCATAAAGGAAACAAAGGTCATGAGGTAAGTTCAAAATGTCTTTAAAATGTGCATAATACAAAATGTGCATAATGTTTCATTAAAGCTGAAGACTGCAGCGTATGCTACCAATACGTATTACATTTTTGTTTAGATTCTATAATTTTTTACTCACACATCTGCTCATGTAACGGGGTTCATTATGGTAGAAGGGGAAAAGAGTTTAAAGATTACATTAGTAACATTGAATAGCAACTTTGAATGAGTAGAGAGAGATGTTGCACCCTCACCACATCAGTTATACTTTGACAGAGTTTATTAGACATGGCAAATCCTATTATTCATTGGGTAACTATTAGTTTACCTTGGGGTTTGGGGTTCATGAGGATCAGGGGGAGCTCCACCTGTACGTCACTGGCTGTGAGACCCCCCAATAAGCTAAACGGGAGTGAAGAACATAACTGCTTAGCATTTCATATTTTCCTCAAATTCAATGTGAAACATGGCATTGGCTTACAAGCAAACACGTATTTAATCTAAGACTTACCCTCCTGAAGACACCATCAAGTTGACCTTGATTTTGTAGGAGACCAAGATTCCCAACACTTCCTTATCCATACCATCTCTGATACTGATGAGGAGAAAGTAGAAGAAAGAGATGGACTCAGGTTGTTCCAGTCTAGATTTGAATGTGGTAATGATGTAGACTGCCACTCACATAGTGTTGGAGGCCAGGTTGGTGTCCTCATCCTTCAGTCTGCCGTCCAGCGCCAGACCACGCTTCTCCTTGTTGTCGGCCAGTAGGGGGGTGATGGTGAGGGATTTATCGAATGTGCTATTGGCATCTATTGTCTCTCTGTAAGAGAAGGTTGGAGATGTTAGTGGATCAGGAGAAGAGCACTTCTTAGAAGATGATGAGGAAAGGGTGGGTTTCTGTCTACTTACCCAAACTCTTGACAAAGTACGGTTTTGGTGTATTTGTCCGCGGAGTAGAGCACCACGTCTGTAGTCTGGTCAACTGTAGGAAAGAGCCCACTGTTACCAACTCAAGTATAGTATTTTAGTTCTAACATTCAGCGTCAGTGGTGTCAGACTTACCGGTGACTTTAATTTTTGTCACTGTTTTGGCGGTTTCATTCTTGACTTTGACGTTGACATTGATCGGATCTCCATGGTAATAGATCTGATATCAATATAAGAAAAACAATTCTAATTTTTACAACCCCTTTTTATTATG
>CM072239.1:37524816-37532316 GCA_036851935.1 Coregonus suidteri | reverse complement strand
TGTAGTAATAGTAAAATAGACCATGTATGACGTTCAATAATGTTGCAATGCTATCAACATGTAGTCTAATTGAAGATCAGGTGGGGGCTTACTTAGACATTTTCCAGCAATTTCAGGAAGATTTCTGTGGAAAACAAAACAAAACGCGTGAGTTCATGAAAATGACAACAAAAAGTGAATCTCAATCCCAATCAGGCATAACCCCTGATTCACCAATGAGTTATGGATGAAAGGATGCTCCATCCATGTTGAGGACTAGGGAATAATCTGGTGGAATGAGATTACAGCATCACTGTTAGTTGTCCTGAGCCAAATCTTGGCTGGGGATTAGCTTTTCGAAGTACTGCTGCTATTGACAACGCTCATCCAATAGACTGCAGAGTCACAGAGACCCTTACAGTAGCTAAAAGTACCTGGGCAGGATTTACAAGGTAGCACATTCTCATGTAATGCTCTATTCTCCTCACGGCTCAAAGTCCATCTAAAAGGAGGGGTTACATCCTAACGTCCCTGGTGGATTACACATATTGACCAAGCCCCCCCAAAATCATTCACAAGGTCACAAGGTGTCTTATTTTCCTGAAACATTTACAGCGGATAGATGAAGATAATAAAATGAGATCAGAACAGTATCAATACTCATAGAAGGAATAAAAAGAAGAAGAAGAATGATCTCATTTTAGTGGAACCGAAAAAACTACTTTAAGTCCACTATTAACATTTCTCTGGTTTGTATTTTGGGACGGTATCACTTTCTATCCTCAACAATGTTGCTGTCCATGGTCCTGATCTCAATACAAGGACGGTATTCAATCAATTGCAGTGGATTCCTGGATAGTGCTTCCAGAAGTGTCCCAAATGGATACGCCATGCACAGGAGGTTGTTGGCACCTTAATTGGAGAGGACAGGCTCGTTGTAATGGCTGGAGTGGAATGAGTGGAATGGTATCAAATACATCAAACACATGGCTTCGTCCTCCCCTCAGCAGCCTCCACAGACACCATGGTATTGAGGAACATTGAGAGCGGCCTTCTTGAGTTGCATTTGGAGAGTGTTACAGAGAGTGTATAATTTACAGGTAGTAGTTGACTATATTTCAGTAGTCTATAAGAAGTTAAGACTCGACTAGATTGTCAGCATTCAGCTGTCTTTATCAGAGAGCTCTGTTCCACAATGCAATAGTAGCACATTTCTCCTACAAATGGCAGACACTGCCAGTAGGCTACCAGGGATTTAACCCACTGGCATTTCCAGTATCAGATATCAATTAATTACATTGAGTAGCTATATGCCTGAGTGTTGTACATTTTAATGCAATTACAGGAGGGATGATATGTTACTTTTCTATCATTGACCTGAGTGACAAAAATAATCCTTACAACGTAATTCACTTAATACCTTTTACTGTCCCCTACTAAATCTGACTGACATGGGTATTAACAGGGTAGACAGGAAATACCTGTTCTATGATACTATAACATTTGAGGCTCCTAATTAAGGAGTGTGTAATGTTCATTGAAGTGCAACTGTTGTCCCAATGTCGAAATATAAATGGTTTGCTACAAGTTGAAGCATTTACCAACTTATTTTCAACTATATTACAGCGGTAATATCATGTCAGCATCAATTCCGTTTTAAAGCCAGTTGAAAACTGTGTAGGCGTTGAAGTGTCAATTATTCAACCTATTTGCAGCTACAACGTCCTCTGTTGTTATAATGTCCTTTTGATGTCCACAGAGTAAAGCTCTTCCTTCATCCCTCCCACTACAAAACTACAAAGCTGTGAAGCAAAAAGAATGGTGATGTCTTACCTTTTCTTAAAGGTATCAGTGCTCCACTGATGTTCAAATCCCTTGAGCGTTCTGTGGTTAGAGTGTAGTCTCTGACTGTTGACATCACTCTTTATAGCCGGAACTCTGACCCCTCCCCCTCCCCCTTTCTCCTCTTTCAGAAGCTGTTGTCTGTCTCTCAATCCAATTATTCAATCAGAAAACATCTTCTTTTTTTTTTTTTTTTTTTTTTACAACAAATGGTTTAAAAATACAACAGCCAACAGAAGTAAAATGTGTAATGCACAGTAAATTACTCCCAGGGACAGAGACATGACCCTGATCTATGGTAACTGTAAAACAACAGTGATTCTCTAAAGTCTGTTGTTGGTTCCGTGGCTTTATGCTGAACATCTAATCCTCACAGGGTATTGCACTCTATAGGAAAGAGGCCTACCTTGGTAATTGGCTACAAAACTTTGTAAATTAACTAAACTTTTCGCAATTGAGTGTGAAAAAATATATATTTTGAGTTTGCTAAACATATCTTATAAGTTGTCTACATTACTAGTTTAGTTGAATTAACTTAAATATTGTGTTCATCTAACAATATCTGATTAGTACTGTAATGTGTTCAACTAACAATATCTGCTTAGTGCTGTAATGTGTTCATCTAACAATATCTGCTTAGTGCTGTAATGTGTTCATCTAACAATATCTGCTTAGTGCTGTAATGTGTTCATCTAACAATATCTGCTCAGGCTTGAACTATACATTTTCAGCTGCCTCGTTGGTGCTGGTGAGGGCTCTCCATTGATGCAGAGTGCTGTAGGCTCTGTAAAACCCCTGCAGCCTATTTCCATAGGCATGTGCCTTCCAGCCATGCTTCCAGCAGTCGATGACCAGTCCCTCGTACTTGGGCCTCTTCCTCTTGTACGCCTCCGCTAGACGATCTTCCCAAGGGACTGTCAGTTCCAGAATGATAATGGTCTTTGTGTACTCTGAGACCAGGGTGATATCTGGTCTCAGAGTTGTCTTGACAATGTTCTTGTTCCAGTAGAGGGCGACGCTGCTCAGACTCCGTGGCAACCTCAGCCACCTCCGGAGATAGCTGTTGACCTTCCTCTTCAAGTTCTCGACAGTGGAGATGGGGGCGCTGGAGATAAGCAGAGGCCAGAGTATCCTCAGAAGGATACCGTGCTGATACATCCACACCTTAAACTTGCCAGGCAGTCCAGACCGATCTACCGCTCTCAGCCAGCTCTCCAGCTCTTGACAAGAATCCTGAATTGATGTTGAGTCCTTCAGGCTGCTGTTGAACACCTTGCCAAAGCTCTTCACTGTTTTTTCCGAGATGGTTGGGATCGGCTTACCTGCAATGTTGAAGCGTAATCTTTCCATGACCTTGCCCTTTTTCAGCTCCATGGAACTCGACTTTGTTGGCTTGAAGCTCATCCTGGCCCATCCGATCAGCATCTTCAGCCCTTGCAGAATCCACCTGTATCCTGGCATTGTCTGTAGTGACTGTCAGGTCGTCCATCAAGGTCCTGACTGTCGCAACCCAGATTTGGTTCGGAGGCCCCGGCACTCAGCTTCAGCAGACTTCACAATCATGTTAATCGCCAGGGCAAACTGTCTGTGCCACTCTGTTGTTACTGACCCACTCTGTTGTTACTGACCCACTCTGTTGTTACTGACCCACTCTGTTGTTACTGACCCACTCTGTTGTTACTGACCCACTCTGTTGTTACTGACCCACTCTGTTGTTACTGACCCTGCTGAGACTCTCATGCTGAACCTGTCATAGTAGTCCAGGATAATAATAGGTCGTTTTCCATTGACCCAGGTTTATTAGACAAAAGCAATGTCGCAAAATAAATAATTGCAACATTGTTAATGGAAACGGCAGAAGTAGGAGAACAACAGATTTTATTTATTTTTAAGTATCCGTTCAACAGGGGTGGATTTTTTTTGTTGAAGTTTCTTTATTGCGATAAATGATGATGGAAACGCTGTTTTTCAAATAAATGATGATTGCCGAATAATTTTTACAGTAGGCCTACACGGGGCACGTAACTCTGATCACATAACTATAAAGCTCCACTCCACATTCCATTCTAAATGCCCACTTCTTGCTAAAACAATTTACTCTACTATAAAGACAAGAATTGCTTGTGGTGTTTCCAGGAGCATCAAGAAGATGTATTGCTTTACATTGCAATTTGAAGTTTCAACATCAAATAGTTTCTGATCCCTACTAGGCCTATATGTAGGCACATGAGAATGATTAGAAAACATATTAGTCAAATCTCGCATTCTATCCATGCTGGCTTTTACGGGCTACCTGAGACATGAAACAGATATGTAGGAGGGCATACAGGCTGTCGCACAATTTGCCTAAATGGATAATGGAGACATGAAACAGATATGTGGGAGGGCATACAGGCTGTCGCACAATTTGCCTAAATGGATAATGGAAAACACTTCAACCACTTTATTCAACATACTCAACTAGGTTTTTGAGAAAAAGGTGTTAGGTGTTACTTGTGATGTCATTATGTCCAGCTGTTTTTGTCGACACAACACAGTTTAATAGAAATGCACCTGGCAGGGAATCTTCCCATCTACATTCTATGCTGACTTTCTAAATGTTGACAAAAAATCACTGGACAAAGTTAATGGAAACTTAGCTAGTGTCTCGTTATAAGGCTTATAGCCTAAGCCTAATATATAATGTCTCTCTATATGTCTGGATCCTTATGACATGCTAACAAGACATCATACATAGCAATATACATTATACAAGCATGCTTATGACATGCTTACAGTGCATTATAACCAGATTAAGCAGTGTTACGGAACATCCTGTGCAAGTGTGGACTTCCACGTATGAGACACTGAAGCAAAGAGAAAGTATTTCACTGGTATCTTGCTCAAATGTTGGCTTCACAGAGAATATCAGAACACTCCCTCCCTGCAAGGACATGCAAGTCTACGTACCTTAACAGATGGCCCATGGAATTACTTGAAAAGTGACCCCTGGACACACTTGGTTAATCCATGTCTTTATGTTTGAACTCTGGTTATGTCCTCTTGTCAGTGGCCACAATGAAGTTCCTGGTGATGTTACTTTAATGAGGGAAAATTATATTAAGGTTCTTACAATTAATCGTTTTTGCATGTTTTAGCAATTGCAATTTCCCCACTTGACAAATTAAATTCCTCACATTTTGCTATTTGAATACATCTTTCAAATTCTGAATCAATTAATAAACTATTATGAATTACAGAAGGAAATATGGTATTGTATTTATTTTTTCACAAAATGTGAAATAGTATCCCTATGACCATCCTAAATCATTTACATTTACATCATTTAGCAGACACTCTTATCCAGAGCGACTTACACATTTAAATCTAACCATCTTGTTATTTAGGGCCCTGAAGGCCCCTCACTCGGATTAGCTTGCCAAGCCCCTGTAACACTGTCCTTAACCGTACTCAGGCAGGTGCAACCCTACCACTAACCCTAACACCAATAATTACCCAGGCACCAAGGCTAACACCTTTGTTGGAAACCAATTAAAACACGAGTCGATTGAGGTGACTGTGTTATTCACACACCAAGACCATTTAAGTTTCAATCATTTGTTGAAGTGACAACTATGAATGGTAGACCACTAGTGAGACATTGAAAACGATGTTTGAATAATGTTAATGATGATGTTCATTGCTAGTTGGGAGTTTTGTTGTCCGTCTTTGAACAGAGTCTGCTAAGTCTCCGATATTTAGGGTTCTTCGGAATAAAACATGCATCAAGGCTGCCTTCCTTGCTTTGTGATACTGTTCTTAATGGTGTACTTCTACCTTATCCTGTTTAGTTCTCCTAGTTCTCAGAAGGGCACAACCTCCTGGCCTTGCCTTGATTTGCTTCTGATTTCAGGTGACGCTATAAGGCGTCCATACCTGTAGTCGTAGGTGGGGATACTGCTTTAATAACGTTCTTTGTAATTAAGGTAATCCCCTTACCGTTAAGCTCTGTCTTAAATAGCTGTTGTGGAGTCAAATATTTTAAAAGTGGGGAGTGAGTTCAGATTTGGTGTGCACTTCATTGACATAACATCCAGCTATATACCATTCACTTACCATGTTCTACTCCCCCAAACACTTCAAATACTGTCATATCACCTATCTGTGTCTCACACTTTCTCTGTCACACACACACACACACACACACACACACACACACAAGCGCAAAGTTTGGTTCATTAATGAGCTCAACTCTAACAACTCCACTGGGCCAACATTTGACTCCTGGAAGCCTTCTCATCGGACTTGGATTAGGGATCCCAACACCTGTCCTCTCCTGCAAAAGAACCAGAAATCTGATTCAAGGAGTTCCTCTGCATCATCCTGACAACTTCTGTGAAAGGCCTCAAACTCAATCAGGTCTATGTACTCATATGAGATGTGACATTTTCGTTGTACAACCATTGACGTCATGTGGATCTGGAAGTCAATTTAGATGAGTGACATATACAGTAAGATGGGACATTTTCTATTTTCAATGATAAACCAGGTGGTTCGAGCCGTGAAGGCTGATTGGCTGAAGGCCATGGTATATCAGAGCGTTTTTTTTTTACATTGGTAACCAGTTTCTAATAGCAATAAGGCACCTCGGGGGTTTGTGGTA
This sequence comes from Coregonus suidteri, assembly GCA_036851935.1. Classification (NCBI taxonomy): domain Eukaryota; kingdom Metazoa; phylum Chordata; class Actinopteri; order Salmoniformes; family Salmonidae; genus Coregonus; species Coregonus suidteri. The sequence goes on along the minus strand of CM072239.1, from coordinate 37,525,853 downwards.
CAGTGGGGGAAAAAAGTATTTAGTCAGCCACCAATTGTGCAAGTTCTCCCACTTAAAAAGATGAGAGAGGCCTGTAATTTTCATCATAGGTACACGTCAACTATGACAGACAAATTGAGAATTTTTTTCTCCAGAAAATCACATTGTAGGATTTTTAATGAATTTATTTGCAAATTATGGTGGAAAATAAGTATTTGGTCACCTACAAACAAGCACGATTTCTGGCTCTCACATACCTGTAACTTCTTCTTTAAGAGGCTCCTCTGTCCTCCACTCGTTACCTGTATTAATGGCACCTGTTTGAACTTGTTATCAGTATAAAAGACACCTGTCCACAACCTCAAACAGTCACACTCCAAACTCCACTATGGCCAAGACCAAAGAGCTGTCAAAGGACACCAGAAACAAAATTGTAGACCTGCACCAGGCTGGGAAGACTAAATCTGCAATAGGTAAGCAGCTTGGTTTGAAGAAATCAACTGTGGGAGCAATTATTAGGAAATGGAAGACATACAAGACCACTGATAATCTCCCTCGATCTGGGGCTCCACGCAAGATCTCACCCCGTGGGGTCAAAATGATCACAAGAACGGTGAGCAAACATCCCAGAACCACACGGGGGGACCTAGTAAATGACCTGCAGAGAGCTGGGACCAAAGTAACAAAGCCTACCATCAGTAACACACTACGCCGCCAGGGACTCAAATCCTGCAGTGCCAGACGTGTCCCCCTGCTTAAGCCAGTACATGTCCAGGCCCGTCTGAAGTTTGCTAGAGTGCATTTGGATGATCCAGAAGAGGATTGGGAGAATGTCATATGGTCAGATGAAACCAAAATAGAACTTTTTGGTAAAAACTCAACTCGTCGTGTTTGGAGGACAAAGAATGCTGAGTTGCATCCAAAGAACACCATACCTACTGTGAAGCATGGGGGTGGAAACATCATGCTTTGGGGCTGTTTTTCTGCAAAGGGACCAGGACGACTGATCCGTGTAAAGGAAAGAACGAATGGGGCCATGTATCGTGAGATTTTTGAGT